>PPNK03000001.1:0-125569 GCA_003708145.3 Phaffomyces orbus
CATTATGTTTACATTGGATGACAATAACCTGCAAAAAACCACTTTCATTTTGATGATTTATCCTCTTAAAACTGGTCAAGTGTAATCAAAAGTACTATTCTTGATCAGTAATGGCAACAAACAGGATATGAGAATCCAACTTTTTTTTTGCGTTAAATGCCTAAGCCAAACCATTTACCTATATCCTGAACTCAGTTGACTATCCATATTGTGCAAATACCCACAACTGTTATATGCGAAGTTGAAATATCAATCAATCTAACAAAAATTGATTTATTTGAAGCTTTCATGTATTTGAATACCTTTTCCCATATATTTTGGAAACTTTGTTTATAGAGATACAAAGTTATTTTAATGTGATGTTACTAAAGCTTCAATGTATATCAGTATATCGTACGTTCCACGTATTCCAAACGACATGATTAGACATTGGCCTGGAGCCTTAGATTTATATTGTGAAGAGTATATTATGCAGATAATTAGAAAGTAGATATTATAAATAGACAAAATGATAGTACTCAATAGAGAGTAACCCAATCATTGAGTAATTCTTTGCGTATGAATAAAGTGTCGTCTCCTTTGATTCTTCTGTTCATGAAACTGAAAATGGTTTCTTCATTTGGATAGTCAAATTCCAACCAAGTTTGAATCTCTAGATGATTCGCGCTGGAGGGTGTATACCTCACTTGTTTTTGAATTTCTTGCAAGTTGTTTTCTTCGTCTAAGTGTTCAGTTTTCTTTGTCTCATCAACATCATCTTCTCTAATCATGCGTGACGGTTGTAAATTAGGTGCAGTTTTCGTCTTGTCATCATCTTTTTTCAATATGTAGAATTGACTCAACCTTTTTTGTGATTTTGAAAGTCCATCTAATTGGGCTGAAATTATACTTTGGGAAGAGATTTGATTCAAATTTCTTCTCTTTTGTGGTGTTGATCTTTTTCCAGAAACTCTTGCTGTGTAGTCAAATAAATTAGGAAATTTTGGAGGTCTTGAAAACTTTGATATGGATTTTTTCTCTAACCTTGGACTGTGAGATCTGGGTGTTGGTGATTTCATTTGAAGTGGGTTTTTTAGGGTTATATTAGTAGATTCTTGTGATGGGGTTTTGCTATGGGAGTTACGACACATCTTCATTAAAGTGAATGGATTCGGTACTTCTAAATTTCTAGATATCTGTAAATCTTCATCACTTGGAATTTCATGCTTATTTGACCCTGTTGAAGAATTAGTCCTAGAAGATAGTCTTCCATACATAGATGTAGACCATTCATCTTCCAATTCTTTGGATATTTCTTCGGTTAAAGTATCATCATCAGCATTATTGAAAGATCCTTCAGGAAGAATCATTTTATCACCTTTACAATTGATTAACTTTCTTAGGTTTTCACTTTTGACAGCTTGGTCATTTTCATCAATAATAGTGCTTTCAAAATCATCTGTAGCATATTCAGCAGTTTTGTTGCTAGGAGTTGTTAATTGGACTAGTGTAATATCGTCCAGTGAGCTTGATAAATCTGGACTTGACAAAACATTTTCATTGGCCTGCTCTAGTCTTTTGGAAAGCTCAACACAAAACATCTCAACAATCTGATCAAAGTTTCTAATCATAACATCATCTTTCTTTGGCTCAATATTTAAATCGATTGAAATTGATTCATTGCAAATACTGAAATTAAAATACCAAGAATATTGTGGGTAATTATCACCTATGAGATTTTTAGTAGATTTTATGAACCTCTTACCCACTCCTAAAGAAAGATTCATCAATCTTTGGTTAATCGATAACACTCTGATTGGTTTTGAGGATTTGGATTCAGTTAGAATACACTCCACCGACACATTCGATTCTAATTCAATTTGGTCTTTAAACTTAACATCCGTTCCCAATATCACTAATCTTGACTCTCCAGGTACAAACACTTCATTATAAACACTTCTCAATCTATCATCAACTCTTCTAAATTCGAATCTGAGATCTGAGAAGCATAAGGAATATTTCTGGATTAGCATTTCCATATCGTAACGATTACGTGCAGCATGCTTGAGAAACATTTTTCTTTTCACCCTAAACTTATTAAACAAACCTTTATAACCACTGTCGTACCAACTGAACATGAAATCTTTCTGGTACTCTCTTTTATGACTGATCCATTTTCATCAACACGCCATATAATACCAACTTCATTGCCCTCATGACGGCTTTGAATTTGCAAACTTCCCTTTGTTGCCAACTGAGAGATTGAAAACAAAGCTTCACCTCTAAATCCTAGAGTTTTACAATTTAGTAGATCTTCTATATCAGATATCTTCGAAGTTGTGTGTTGTAGACAAACCAACTTCACAGAGTCGAGAGCGATACCGCTACCATCATCAGAGACTTGAATATGTTTCAACCCCGCAGTCTCGTGATCAACAGAAACCTCTATTCTGTTAGCGCCAGCATCAATTGCATTGTCTAGTAGTTCCTTAACAACGACTAACGGAGACTCAATCGTGCACGACGCGGTCAACGATCGAGTAGTTTCACAGCCCAACACTTTGATGCTCATTCTCTGAAGGCTGCCTTTGAACAAAGTCTCAGCTCGTTGGTAAGAAATAATTGTTAATTAATTTTACTAATTTTTTCTGTCACAATTATTGACCTTGATTCTCATTCTCTTTTAAACAGTAAGAGAATTCCAAAAGCTCTCAGACTTATTTAAAGGAAAGGTTTTCCATGAAACTTCGTTCTTGTTTTGATTTCCTTTTCATTGCTTTTGTCTCATTAATCTCATTCTATTCATATAAATAAATGCTGTTCAAATCCAGTGTCACTGCTTGCTTATTCAAATCAGTTATCAGCTTATCGACTTATAACTCATCCACCAATAACACATGTAGATCTTATGGAACTGATGTCTCCATTAACTCAACTGTTGTGGATGATACTGATGCTCAATTCTTAGTTAACGGTGTCTACACATTTCCAACTCCAGAACCAGTTACAGATTCAATCGATAGTTGGAGTCAAAGGGTCTATGATGAACTTAATGAGAATGCACACTGGTCCAAGATTGCCTATTGCAGCTCAAAACCAGCTGAGAACTTCAAGTTGGGGCCTGTTGCTGAATCTTGTCCATCTATGACATTCTGTACTTCTGCTTTTGACACAGAGATTGTCAAGATCTTCAAACCAAATCCCAATCTGCAACAATATTCAGGTAATTACGTCATTGTTGTAAACCATCCAGATAAAAAAATCATTGTTTCTTTCAGAGGAACTAGCTCCAAAGGTGATTGGGCTGCTAATGCTGCTTACCATGGTGTACCATATAAGCCAATCCTAAATCCAGATTCAGAACTCTTCAACCGTGTGGGAATCTCTCAGGAAGTTGATGCTAAATTTTGTGGACCTCATGTTCATGCTGGAGTTTACAAGAGTTATTCAAAGTTCATTAAAGAGCTTGATGAAGATGTTAGAGGATATGTCAACAATGGTTATCAATTACATATCACTGGTCACTCATTAGGTGGTGGTTATGCTTATTTGGCAGGAGTTGATTTTGCTCTCTCTGGTTATAATCCAATTGTTGTTACCTTCTCATCTTTAAGAGTTGGTGATCTAACCTTCAATCAATTAACTGATGAACTTTTCAATACAGAAGAGAATGAAAAAATTGTTGGAGATGGAGGTGATTTACCTGCTCCTTCATTAACCAGAGTCATTCAAGGAACTGATCCCGTTCCACAGTTGCCACCAATGTTTAGAACAAGAGGCTCAACATCATATAGTCACTCTGGCTTGTTGTTCCAAATTAATGAAGTTCGTGTTCCCCAATCAAAGGAGCAAGTCTTTTTCAGAGGTGCCACAAATCGTACAAAAATCATTGAAGAGTCTCCATTTGATAGATACTCTAAAAGTTTTGGTCCAATTGAATCGTTCACACCTAAATACTTCCCGCATTCTTTCCTTTTCCAGGCAATAGCAACACCTTGTGATGATTCATACTATGCAGATATTGATCATCAAACACAAGAATACATCGCTAAAGTTGTTTGGAAAGTAGGTATATTCTTGAGCAACATCTATAAAAAGTTCGACTAGACTGATTTCTTTAAAGTTTGATTCAGCTTTTTTTTGCTTTATTTTTAATCATTCTATTACTTGATTAATTTATCACATTATAGGTGTTATCATTTCCTTGCTATTTATCTATGATTTATACTTTATACTTTATGGTTTGTTGTTTTGTAAATATTTAAGTAAACTCTACAGCTTTTATTTTTTTATTCTTGTTTATTGTATATTATCTTTTATCGTATGATGAAATTACCTGTGCTTGCGATGTATTTAACACCCTTATATGGCTTAACCTCAGTTAGACCTCTTGTAATTTTCAAAGACCCAACACGAATCCCACTCGGTAATAAACCTGTATGACTATAAGATAATGAAATGGAATGAGGAAATTTAGCATTTGATAACCCTTTTTGAGTGTCTTCAATTTTATCATCATCATCATCCGACCTAGTTTCAATGTTAGAATCTTCATAAGTTTCAATCAAACCTCTCAAAACAGGATTGATGCCTAAATTTGTTTGTTGATCAAATGTCCATTCAAAATTTCCTGATGATTTGGTTTGTAGATCACCATGACTTAATCTTATTGTCTTTAAAGTATTATCTTCTTTAGTATTGATCAATATTCTCAAATTAGATATTTTTGTGACATTTTTATGAAGATTAATGTTTAAAGTGATTTCAAACTCATTTTTTTTCAATCCTAAACCTTCCTTATAATCAATGTTGATTAAACCAATATTCTTAAAGATCTTCATACTTGGATATTGATCTAAATCAATTGTATAATTCATGATAGTGGTTTTCCCGTCTGGTGGAACAAACGATAATAAACCTTCGCTCTGAATCCATGATTCTGTTCTTATACATCTATGAAAGGATGGAATTCCCAATGAATGACCATTCAAGTTTAATAAAATTTGGATGTCTGGAACTCCACTTAAATGAGATGTTAAATCAATTTGACCTCTGATAACAGCAACTGTGGGAATTAATCTATTTGATGATAATTTGAATTTATTAGATTTTGATAACGATGATCTCTTAGAATTTGTTAACACAACATTAATTTCTTCTTTAATATCAGCATATAGTTCATTGTTTGTATATTTCACATTGGGTTTCCTCCATGGATACTTTGATGAAGATTCGGAATCAAGACTTGTTAATGAACTATGAGAAATTGATGAATTGACATAACTTTTAGCCAGTTGATTGGTAGTTGATAGAATCTTGGAACCCAAAGAAGACTGGAATGGCACTAATTCTCTCAACTTGTTGGTGTCAGTGATGTACGGATAGCCACCTTCAACCAATTCCTGCATCAAATTACACATTATATCGTAGTTAGCTTCGATTTTGATTGGATTTAATGGAGCACCAAAATAATCAATTAATGTTTCATTGATTCTATTTAAGAAAACAAACTCTAAATTTGGATTAAAGACGTTGCAATCGTTAACCGCCGTTGATTTGGGCTTTTTATCTTGTTTTTTATCTTCTTCTGCCTCATTATGCACTTCAGACCCATCATCAGATAAATCTTCCTCATCTTTGAATGTGGTCAGTTTTAATGACTCATTAATGTTATTTGGAAGCTCAATGAGTGCATAAAACACGACACGTTTTGTGGTCACTTTGTAAAAGCTGTAAATTGAAGAAATTTCTATAATTGAATCATTCTCTATACTTCTGGAGCCGATCCCTTTAATTGTACTCTGCAAAGTTTTCCAACTTAGTGCATTATTGCATGATGTTGGATACTCGAATATTAGATTGCTAAATCAGTTAGTATTCAATATCAAAGTAATATTGATCAACTTGTGAGATCAAACTTGTCGACATACTCTTTATCATCAGCCAAATAGAGTCCTTGGATACTGGCCATTTCTTTTCTGGAATGATATATTGCACAGTTATATATAGAAATCTGGTATTGTTAGTTTTATGTGACAGAAATAGTCCAATCGAGCACACAGAATGTCAGTTATAAATATGAACTATCATAGTGTGCAAGGTACCAGAATCCAGATATATTAATTGGACTACTGTTCGCGATTCGCGAAAATGTATTATGTAATTATTATTATGTAACTCAAGGTGGTTAGGACAACCACCCTGCTATAAACTCTCATCTCTGGACTCTGGCTTTTTACATTAGCTTCTTACAAACATCTCATGATCATCTCAAGTAATATTACAACCAATCTCTAAAAATTCATTATTAAAGATTATATATATATTTATTAGATTATGTTTGTTACAAAAGTTAAAAAAAGACTAAACAAGACTCAAAAGTTGATGAACTAATTACTTTTGTTCATTAGATGAGGAATTAGATTTATCATCATTTTCTTCTAAGAAGATTTCTTGAGCATCTAGATTCAAGTCTCTAACAACTTTTTCTTCAATGTTTTTGATGTCTAACAACCCATAAATGGCAATGGTAATCAAACCCAAGATACCGGCAATACAAGAGAAAACCATCGCAACAATACCTTTAGCAGTAAAACCAGTTGGAATAGTTTTTTCTTGAACATTTTCACCAGTAAAGTCAGTCATAACAGAATTACCAGCAGCATTTCCTTTAACATTTATATCTAAAACGTTACAAGTGTTTAAATGGGATTCAGTTAGAGCTTGACTGGCATTAGCTTGAATTTCTAACGGAGCTTCAACCAAGGTTAATGCTAAACCTTGTTCCAAGTGCCATTCAATATGACAATGGAAGTACCAAATACCTGGATTAGTTGATTCGAATCTTAAAACCATGTTTGACTGAGCATTAACGTAAACGGTATCTCTTCTCATTGGATATTCTGGAAAATCTTCATGATCATCGTAATCAAAGGCAACTGGATCTTCAGTCTCATCAACTGGTGGAGCTCTTGAAATCAGTTGGAAAACATGGCCATGTAAATGGAAAGGATGTTTACCAGTATCTTGATTGTTGACAACAATATCAATGGTTTCACCATATCCTAAAACGAAAGAATGGGTATTTGAACCATAAATAGCGGCATTAGTGGCCTCATCACCAGCAGCTAAGGCAGTTAATAAAGTTGGGGTTTTTGGAGCAACATAAGTAATGTTGTTGAAGAAAGCATAGTTGACACCATTAATCAAGTTATCCATAATAACATCGACAGTAATAGATTGATCTGGTTCAGCAAATAATTCAGTTTTATCAGTTGGAATTAAATAGTAATCGTCTAAGAAATCGTATTCATCAACGTAATATTGTTCTGGGGCTTCATTATCAGGACTATAACTCAAAATGGAAGTGGCATTAACAACCAAGTCTTCTGGAAGAACATCTAACATATCTTGATCAACACATTGCATAATTGCAAAGTTCTTTTTAGCATCATCTTTAGTTTTTAATAAGAAAGAGTAACGTTGAGCAACAGTAATATATAATTGATCAGTAGTATTTTTTTCAACATTAATACCATCAACCTCAACAACAGTCATTTCATGATCTTCAATAAAGAAATAATAAGAAGTGAAACCACCAATATTAAGTAATCTAACGAAATAAGTGGTATTTGGCTCAACTGAAATGGATGAGTTCAAAGTATTATTTAGCAAGAAGTTTTGAGGAATTGGTTCAGCACCAGTTGGATTATTTTTATTCAAGAATTTTGGAAGTAAAACATCAGTAGTCTCATGGTACCATTCAGTTAAAGTGATAACAATTTCTTCATCATAATCAACACCTTGAACATAAACCGGATCAGTGTCATGAATAATAACAGCACCTCTCATACCATCCATATATTGACCACCGGTATGTGAATGGTACCAATAAGAACCATGCTGAGTGACAGTAAAGTTATATGTGTAAGTTTGATTGATACCAATAGGACATTGAGTGACCATTTGAGGACCATCCATTTGATTTGTACCTTCTTGAAATAAACCATGGAAATGCATGGAAGTGTTAGCGTTATCAAAACCATTAGTTAAGTTAATGATAATTCTATCACCTTTATCAACTTCAATGTCTGGCCATGGAAATTCTCCATTACAAGTGATGACATTTCTTTCTTTAACACCATCTAAATTGTATTTACCCCAACCTGTGGTCCAATCGAATGTATGGGTTTTAGCAAAAACACCAGCTGCTAAAGCAGAGCTAACTAATAAGGTTCTTAAGCCAACCATATTGAAATACTTTAGCAAAAAATACAGTGAGGTGGAAAAAAAATTAAAATAAAGTGGGAAGGTTGTCACCTATATATGGAATCTTTTTTTTTTCATTATGGCGATTTAAGGTATAACCTGCACAAAAAACAAATAATATTAAATTAATTCAAGCTATCAGAGAATAAAGTCCAGCTATATGTGTTGTCCTCATGCGAAAATGGACAAAGCTAATTAGAAAAAATTTCACAAATTTTAATTGGTGAATGTTTTTTTTGAACGGGTCTTTTTTTAAGAATTATACTGTTAAGCTTGCATCAAGACGCATTTACCTTTCTAAAAAGCTTAATTTTCTGATAATATAAGCTTAATTTCAAGGTAAGACAAGATATGTAAAACTTTTATCTCAACAATCTACAAACAAAAGAAAATCCAAGATTTATTGACAGATATTTAGAATCTTGGTTTTATGAGATTCTTCAAGTAGAAGGAATATTGTTCAAGCTTCAGATAAACTTCTGTTAGAACTTAGTCTTGTAGTGAATTTTGGGCTTACTTCAAAGTTCAAAGTAGAGAAATATGCTTATTTGTTTTATCTGATTGATCAAAAGCGATGTTGTTGTTCTCCTCGAGCTATGATTGGTGAAGTACGTAGAGTGTATTATGCATATCGAGGTAACTTGAGGTGAAAAATCGATCATGCATGTTTTCTATTTGTCTCTTATTAATGTAGTTCGAATATATAAAAAATATTAATGGGTGTACCTCAGTCCCTAATACCTAGGCTGAAATCAGGTTTGAATCAAGGACTGGACTTGGAGTCTAGGACTGGACACAAAAATTTCAAGACCTAGGTCTAGGGTCTATCGATTCTAGAGACTAGTACCTGGTCTAAATGAACTTGGGACTGGACTAGAGTCTAGAATTATAATTAGGCTCCAGGACCACAATAAATTAGATATAATTTTTCATGTCATAGCTTGGACAAACAGACCCAACTGATTGGATTGATGGGACAGTTTTAGAAACTCTTATTCTGAGATTGATTTAACCCCTAGTAACTTGAATACAACCTGTATACATAATTAAAAGTTAGCACTGAAAAATATTTTGCGCCTCTGGACTTCTAGAGTCGAGACTCTCTGGACAATTAATTATAACCAATCATGATTTGGAAATACTATATGAAATTAATACTTTATAGTTTCTGTGTCTCTCGACTCCAAGTTCCAAGTTCCAACTGTCAACATCCAACAAGTTTGCAGCAAAAACTAGTCTACAAATAACACCACTGTATACCCATGGGCCATTGCCCAACCAGTCAAGTCTCGCACTCATACTCTGTACCCGATCTCAAGGGCTAGATTGATTTAGTAGGTCAGCTTATTCGCCCAAATCTAACTAATATCTTGTAAAAAGTGACCAATATTACAATTATAATTAATGACAGTCCAGAGTCCAGAGTCTAGACCCCATTAATATATTATGTAGGACTTTTTGATTGTAACAATACTCTATAACAGTCTTTGAATAAACAATTAATAAGTAATTTTATGAGGAAGCTACAGTATCTTATATACACTACGCAAATACCAGAAGTCGATACTTCGTATGCACCCTTTGTTGCTTAATTGCTCACGCTTATCTTAGATTAATTGCTCATTAAGCCTCGAGAGCATTTTATATTATTTGCGCATTTGATAAACTATTTAAAACTGGATCATCTTTGTCATAAGATTAAATGACTCTAGCCTCTAAAGTTTAAACTACATTGAGGCTTGAATTTTGATCAATAAATCATGATAAGTCTAAGATACTTCCTTAATATTCATTGGCCATCATAATATCATACATCATATATCGTATATCGTATATCGTATATCATCGCTTATGTAACTTCAGAAAGATTATATAGATTTTTCAGATTTTGTCGGGCCAACAAAAAAAAAAGAAATTGAACAGAACCTGTTACAATTACATTTTGACACAAAAATACACCTCGACGAACTCTTGCATTGATTCCAATAATCGTCGTCGCTTGAGACTCGTGTTGTATTATCATCATGTCAAATAAGATAAGATTACTCACTAACACGCCCATAAGTTTCCACAGGCTATTTCAAAGATGCTCATCAACTTCATCAGTTCCTAAATCAACTCATCAAATCTCAGATTTACAAACATCTGAAAAAATCCATAAAACGTTAGAATCAGAACATAACTCTACTACCATCACCAAACCAGGTGTATATAAAAGATCAACACCACCAGTGGCCATACCCATCTCTAAAATCCTGACACAGAAACTGTTCCCGTTAAGTGTATTTCAAAGTTTCAAAGATTATTCTTATTGTAAAGATTTAGATCGTATTCAAAATGAACTGTTATCAACTCTACCATTCCATAATAATAACAAGGACAGTATCAAAGACGATGAATTTGGATTTGAGAGAGAATCAAAACTATTGAAAATCGATATTGGTGATGGGAATTATATCAATGAATTTTTTATTAGACCTAAAAACGATATTTCATATGAAAACTTAAACCATTTTGTTTTAATTCACGGATATGGAGCAGGATTAGGTTTTTTTCTTAAAAATTTTGATGAATTAAGCTCGAAACCCAATTGGGCAATTCATTCAATTGATTTATTAGGATATGGATGTTCATCAAGACCTAAAATTGATTTCAAGAAACAATCAGTTGAATCATTTTTCATTGATTCATTAGAAAAATGGAGATTGAAAAGAAACATTCATCAAATGTTAATGTGCTCTCATTCGTTAGGCTCATATGTCAGTTTATTATACATTAAAAAATATCCAAATTTAGTTAAAAAATTATTATTGACATCACCAGCAGGTATAATTAAACCATCAACACCTTTGAAGAACGTGCCTTCATGGTTTGAATATCTTTGGGATCAAAGAGTTTCACCATTCAGTCTGGTTAGAAATTCAGGTCCGTTTGGTTCCTTATTGACATCAGGTTGGTCATTTAGGAGATTTTCAAGATTAAGTAAAATTGAACAAGATCTATTACATAAATACACTTACTCAATTTTCAATTCAAGAGGTTCAGGTGAATATTTTCTAAATGATATATTAGCAGTTGGTGGGGTTCCGCGGTATCCATTGATCGATAGAGTTAAAGAATTGATTAATTGTGATACAACTTGGATTTATGGTGATGATGATTGGATTCCTAAAGAGGGTGGATTAATTACCAAAGATTTAATTAAAGACTATAAAGTTGATTTTAAAATTGTTGATAATTCAGGTCACCATTTATATTTAGATAATTATAGAGATTTTAATAAAATTTGTTTAGATAGTATGGAAGAATATGAAGGAGAATATGGAATTAAAAAATAAATGGGTTCAGGATTTTTAAACCATTTTGTAGTACAGTAATAATAAGAATACAATCATGACATACATTTTTTTTGGGGGAAAAGGCATATAAAAGACAAAATGATGGGCATAAGAAGACATTAAAATAAAAAACAAATAACAAATGAAGAATGTTTCTGTTTGGTTTGAGAGTTTTATGCATTGAAATGTTTTTCCTTAGTTTTAATTTGAATGGATTCGCTGAAAAAAAAAAAACTTATGATGTAGAATAAAAAACAGAAAAAACATCATGAATAAAAAAATGTGAGCAAAATTAGTTATTAGTTAGCAAACGAGAAAGATTTAAAACTCTCTTTAACCATTTTTAGCATATAGAGCATCAACGTGTTCCTTATTGGCAGCTAAAATCTTCTTTCTCTGTAGTTTTTGGGCAGAAGTAACAAAACCGTTTTGTGGAGTCCATTCTTCTTGAACAAATGTGAAACCTTCAATTAATTCAATACCTGATAAGCCTTGAGATTTGGCTGTTTGAATTAAGGATTTTAGAATGATGTTCTTCAACTTAGCATTTTCATAAACTTCCTCATGGATTTCTTGTTGAACTGAATCAATTAATTTGAGTTCAACTGCTAAAGTTTTCAAGGCATTTTCATGAGGGAAAATTATACCAATTGGTTTAGAATGATTTATATCAGCATAACAACAAATGTTTGAAACATAAGGATTGGATCTGTAAATACTTTCCAGTTTTTCTAAAGCAATATATTCACCATTTAAAGTTTTAACCAAATTTTTCTTACGATCAATAATTTTTAAAGCACCAGTGGATGTCCATTCACCAATATCACCAGTTCTAAACCAACCATCTTTAGCGAATGCATCTTTGTTTTCCTTTTCATTTTTGAAATATTCAGGAGTGACTGGACCTCCACGAATTAAGATTTCACCTTGGTTATTTGAAGCTTTGTAGCCAGCATCTAAAACATCAACTAATTTAACAGTAATGGCACCAGTAAGAGTACCTTGGACGTTATATTCATAATGTCTTGGGTCTAGAACAGTAGTGTTGGCAACTGTTTCAGTTAAACCATAACCGATTAAGATAGGACAGATTAAATTATTAACAAACTCTTGAGTATCTCTTGATAACGGAGAACCACCATTCAAAACATATCTCAAATGACCACCAGTAGCAGCCTTAATCTTTTTGAAAATGACGTGATCAATTAAAAAACCTGAACCTGGAATTTTCCAAGAACTTAATTTATAGTTATAACCTCCCCAAAATAATTTTTGAGTAAATGATGGTTGTTTTGCAACTTGACCTAAAATACCTTTTTTCAAATTTTCCCAAACTGCTGCGACACCGACCATAATAGTTGGTTGAATTGCCTTCATATCACCAACACAATTTTTAACTGATACATCACTGATAGTTTTAACATTAGCATAAGCTAACAAACCACCCCAAAAGAATGTAATCAATTCAAAGGCTAATTCAAAAATATGAGCTAGTGGTAAAAATGCAATAATTCTATCTTTTTCATTGATATAACTTCTATCCATGATGAAAGTGACACCTGCAATACCTGTAACGATATTTTCATGAGTTAACACGACACCTTTGGGATCACCAGTAGAACCAGAAGTATACATGATACATGAGACATCTGATGGTTTTGGAGGGTTTGGAACAATATCTTTACCACTGTCTGAACCTAATTTAACGACTTCATCAAAGGAAATAAATGTGATATCTGGTCTTGATTGCTTCAATTCATCTAAAGCATCATTAGCATTTTTATATAATTCACCACCTTGTCTTTTATCATTGATATCAATTTTCTCAGAATAGATGACGGTTTTCACATGGTCAGCTTTTTTCAATGGATTAATTAAGTTTTTTAGTAAAGCATTATCAGTAAAGATTGCAGAAGATTCTGTCTGTAAAATAGACAGGGTTAAACCGCTTTCACCTAAAGTGTCATAAGCAGTGACTACTGTGATTGATTGGGATTGAGCAGCTAGGAAATTCTTCATCCATTTATGAGAAGTTGAAGCAAAAATGTGAAGTTTTTTGTCTGAATTTAAACCTAACTCAACTAAACCTTTTCCATAGTCATGAAACTGTTTCAAGACAAAGTCATAAGACTCATATTTGTAATCAGATAATTCGTAGTATAACCATGTTTTTTCAACTTCAGCCGATTCACCATCAACGATTTTTTTAACTTTTTTAATTTCTTTGTGAATCTCAATGGTATCTCTGTAAGCTAGGCATCTAGCGGTTGGGCGTTTACTGAAAGCTTCACAAACGAATTCATACACAGTTGAACATTTGTAGCCTAAAGGTTTAGTCAAAACTTCCAAGTTTGGAAGTCTAGCATTTCTTCTTGGGGCAGTTTCACCCGGTTGCGCGTCACCGACTGGAACGTTAACTAAATGAACCATTATAAGCGCAGTGGATTATTATTATATTCAGGATATATTAGTGTTGTATTGAAATCGAAAAAACCAAAAAAAAATAAGCAAACTTGTGGAATTTTAAAGGTATTTTTTGCGGGTTTTTAGGTGAAACAAAACTTGGAGAAGAGTCAAGAACGTTTTAAGCAACTGACTAATTGAGAAGTTGTTTCAGTGGACTTTTTAGCAGGAATTGAGCTTATATCGAAAAAAAAGTGACACCAACAAGATTCAGTGGCAATTATTTTTTGTGATTTCAAAATTCAGATTTCGGTTTTGTGTCAAAATTCTCAAAGAAAGAAATTGTAAACAGAAGAGGAATTTTGTTGGGCAAAAATTGGAGCGAAAGAAAATTGTTGAGCTTTTTTCATTTTTGGAGTTTTTCAGGTGACGTCACCCTTCCCATTATATATTAGTCAGCACTTATATAATCAGATTATGTAATCCATCTTGTCAAAAAAAAAATTCTCTGTAGCAGTAAACAGTAGGTAAAGCAGTACACACAAGCACCCAATGCAGGTTAAGAGACTTTCCCAAGATATACAGGTCACGTCCAAAGTGTTCATCTCCTCCAGAAATGGGAACCCTTCCAAGATGATCAGGGAACACTACCTAAGAAGTGATATCCCATGTTATTCTAAAGCTTGTACTGGAAACTGTTCATTAATAATTAAACCAAATAATGAAAATAAATTACCTGTTTTCAAATTATCAGAATCTCCATTATCATTAAAGTCTATTGGTGGCCATTATTTGTTATTAGATCATCAGATTATCCTTAAATTCATTGATTTATTAGAAAATCCATTGGTTTTCCAAAACGTTATCATAACTCAAACTGTATTAAATAAAGTCAAAGCGTTGAATTTCCCAATATATAGAAGATTGAGAACAATTACTCAAGATGATTCTAAAAATTTCGTCATTTTTCATAATGAATTTCATAAAGACTGTTACATCGAACAAAAGGCAAATTTAAAAAATGATGAAATATCTATATTAAAAGTTTTAAACTGGTATAATACTCATTTAAATGACTCAAATATCAAAGTTATACTAATCACTAATAATCAAGATCTATTAAAATCTGAAAACACTAAAAAACTATCGGATTACATAGATCTATACCCAAATAATTCAGAATTCAAAGATTTAATTCCTGATGATTTAGATTTAAATGATACTAATTTCAGAGATAATTCTAATAAAAATGAAGAAAAATTATTCTCTGATTATTATTCAATTTCAAGGTTGAATGGTGGTTTAAAGAATGGTTCTTTATATAAAGGTAACATTTCAATTTCTTCATATAATTTTAACGAAGGTGAAATCACCATTGGATTCTTAAAAAAGCCTTTGTTAATCCAAGGCTCCAAAAATTTAAACAGATCTTTCAATGGAGATCAAGTTATCGTTGAAATTTTACCTGAGAAATTCTGGCAAAAACCATCAACGACCATTATTGAAGAAAATGAAGATGATCAAGACATTGATGAAGAAGATGTTGATACAGCAAATTTATCAGATGAGGACCGTCAACGTTTATTAAAATTAGCTTCTGAAACTCAGTTATCAACCGACCCACACGCTTTACAACCAACTGCTAAAGTCGTTGGTATAATTAGAAGATCATGGAGATTATATGTTGGTAAAATCACTAAAAATTCAATTTCCACGGTTCAATCAAATGCTCCTAAAAATGTTTTAGTTAAACTAATGGAAAAAAATACACCATTTGTTAGAATTAAAACAAGAAGATCTAAAGAATTGTCAAACTCTAAGATTTGTGTTGCAATTGATTCATGGCCAGTGACTTCAAAATTTCCAAATGGTCATTTTGTTAAATCATTAGGTGATTCTGAAAACTTACAAACGGAAACTGAAGCTTTATTATTAGAACATGATGTTGAATATCAACCTTTTTCTAAATCTGTATTGGATTGTTTACCAAAAGAAGGTTATGATTGGAAAGTTCCATCAGATTTACAAGATGAACAAACATTGTTAGATGATCCAAAACTAGTTAAAAGAAAAGACATTAGGGATAAGTTAATCTGTTCAATTGATCCTCCAAACTGTGTTGATATCGATGATGCTTTACATGCTAAACCATTACCAAATGGTAATTATGAGGTCGGTGTTCATATTGCAGACGTTACTCATTTCGTCAAACCAGGTACCCCATTAGATGCAGAAGGTGCGTCAAGAGGTACCTCCACTTATTTAGTTGATAAAAGAATTGATATGTTACCAGTTTTATTAAGTGGTAACTTATGTTCACTAAAGCCAAATGTTGATAGATATGCATTTTCAGTTATTTGGGAACTGGATCCAAATGGTAATATTATCAACACTGATTATCATAAGTCTATCATTCAATCAAGAAAGGCATTCAGTTATGAAGAAGCACAGATGACAATTGATGATCCATCAAAACAAGATGAACTAACAAATTCAGTTAGAATTTTGTTAAAGTTATCTAAAAAATTAAAACAACAAAGATTAGACAATGGTGCGTTAAATTTAGCATCACCAGAAGTTAAAGTCCATATGGATTCAGAAACAGCAGATGCCAATGAAGTTGAAGTTAAAGCTTTATTTGAAACCAATTCATTAGTTGAAGAATTTATGTTATTAGCCAATATTTCAGTTGCAAGAAAAATCTATGACGAATTCCCACAATTCGCAATGTTAAGACGTCATGCACCACCACCATCAACTAACTTTGAAACATTAAATGATATGTTAAGAGTTCGTAAGAATTTATCAATCTCATTAGAATCATCAAAAGCTTTAGCAAACTCATTAGATCGTTGTATTGATGAAGAAGATCCTTTTTTCAATAATTTAGTTCGTATCATGTCAACAAGATGTATGATGGCTGCTGAATATTTTTCATCAGGTGAATTAAACTATTCTGAGTTTAGACATTATGGTTTAGCCGTTGATATTTATACCCATTTCACATCCCCAATTAGACGTTATTGTGATATTGTTGCGCATCGTCAATTGGCAGCAGCAATTGGATATGAGTCATTGGATTTTAATTTCACAACAAGAGATAAAATGAATTCAATTTGTTCAAATATTAATAAAAGACATAGAAATGCTCAATTTGCAGGTAGAGCTTCAATTGAATATTATGTTGGCCAAGTTATGAAAAATACAACAGGTAAAGTTGAGAAAGGTTATGTTATCAGAATTTTCAGTAATGGTATTGTTGTATTAGTTCCTAAATTTGGTGTTGAAAGTTTGATTAAATTGGATTATCTAACAAATGATGTTAAGAATGTTGAATATGATGAAGATAATTATGTTTTGAAATTTAATGATTTAAATGGTAATAGAAGAGAAATTGGTGTTTTTGACCAATGTGAAGTTGAAATTAATTCAATTCTAGATGAAAGTGTTGGAAAGAGAAAAGTTCAATTATATTTAAAATGATTGATTATACAATAATAAAAATAGATTTAATAGTAATTCTCATGTATCAACTGTTTCTCAATGTTGTTTAATCTTGACTATATTCTTGAAAAGTAACATTATGCTTGAATAGATAATGATCATTGACACATTTCGATTTTCTCAATTTTCTATCACATAGATAACATTCATACAACTTATTTTTATTCAAATCTTTATTGATTGTTTTTTCGTTGATTCTAATAAGAAACTCGCGTCTTAGTCTTTCTAATTTATCATTTTTTGAATCAACATCCATCAACCCAGCTTCTTTATCAATATTCATATTGAAATTTTCTAATCTTCTTATTGATTTGACTTGTTTCTTGTGTAGATTTTTAGAAATTGGTTTGATGATTTTAATCAGTCTGCTATTGTTATTGTTTGATTTTGTATCATTTGTTGGTATATGGAAAAATTTGGATCTTTGTAGATATTTAGTTTCATCAATCTGTTTTGTTGTGTAAAATTTATTGGCTCTCTGAGCAGATATTTCAGATTTTTTAGTGGCTTGTTTCTTGGTAATTCTCTTAGCTCCCATTATGATAAGAGGATCTAGTATCTTGTTTAGATTTTGTGGTTTAAATTTACATATTTAAATTGTGGTTTGGGTATATTTTGTGAGTACAAAAGAGTTAAAATTTAAACAATTGATGAGTGTATCGAAACACTTGTCTGCTAATCTATATTATTACACTCTTTATCGTATTTCAAGATCTATGTAAAAATCTCTTAATATTACTTATGCCATCCTGTTGGTTTAGTAGTCATTAATTTCTAAAAATAGTTTCCACGTTCAAACTTAGATTCCAATTCTATAGTTCTATAGTTCTATTCAATGATTACTAATTCCCATCCACAATCAACAGCCTTCTCTGTTCCAAAATCCATACTCTTCATTCAGTGTTCACTAATTCCACTTTTCCCTTCACAGTCTAATTCCGCCCCCGTTCATCTAAATCCGATTCTCTTCAACAGCCAAAGTGGTTTTAACGGAAATTTAGAGCAAAGTGCATCTGATATATAAACTGTTATAATTCCAATTTATTTTTCATCATGATTCACTCATAAACGATCAATCATCAAGCAATTATCAATTATAAGAATGAGTTTATTAAATCAATGCAGTGTCAAAGGTTACGGTACCATGAACTGGACATGGAGAGCAGATCCAATGGATAAAGAAGCAGTATTTGAAGCATTAAATCTAGCAATTCAAAAAAATCTACCATTAAAAACATTCGTTAACGGTGGTGAGTTATATGGACCAAATAGGCTTAATTTATCTTACATTCAAGAATTTTTCACAAAATATCCAAAACAACGTGAAAATGTTGTTATCTCTATCAAAGGTGCAGTTTTATTAGAACCACCATTCACTCCATTAAGTGATAGAAAGGGAATCACTGAATCAATTGATGCTATTATCAAATACATTCCTGATTTAGATATTTTTGAACCATCAAGAATCGACCCAGATATTTCATTAGAAGAAATCATTGCAACTTTAGATGATGCAGTTGATGCTGGTAAATTTAAGCAATACACATTGAGTGAAATCAGTGCTGACACTTTATTAAAGGCGTCGAAGATATCAAAACATGGTATTGCAGGTGCTGAAGTGGAACTTTCTTTACTTACCAGAGATATTCTTGAAAATGGTCTCGCTAAAACTGCTGGTGAATTAGATATCCCAATCGTTGCTTACTCTCCATTATCTAGATCATTGTTAGCGGGCAATATTGCTTCCATCAATGATGTTCCACAAAATGATATCCGTAGATTATTAGAAAGATTTTCTGCTGAGAACATTGAAAAAAATAACGATATCATCAAATCATTAGGTGCTTTTGCTGCCAAAAAAGGGGTCTCATTACCACAACTAGCATTAGCTTGGGTTAGATATTTCTCAGAGAAAACAATCAATGGTGTTAAATTTCCTAAGGTTATTCCAATTCCATCTTCATCAACAGTTGCAAGGGTTGAAGAAAATTTTGGTGGTGAAGATTTAACTGAATCTGAATTCAACGAAATTAATGAATATATTGAAAGTCAAAGTGTTTCTGGTCATAGATATACTCCACAGATGGCCAAATTCTTAGCTGTTTGATAAAAAATGTATGGATATTTTTTAATATGATTATGTATGTTCTTTAATTACTAATGACTTTTAAACTGATTCCTGAAATAACGAATAACACGTTTCATTAGCTTGTGTCTTCAATCACTACTCTTAGATAACGCCAGGTTTTGAACACCAATACTATTCCATAATTGGTTTCTATTAATGTGCAATTATGCAGTATTAGTCTCGTTCAAAAGTCTGATACTATATTCACTGATCGTCTACAAATAAACCAATACATTGATCGTATTACATAAAACACATAAGTAGTGGATTTGGATGATTTCTAGATCATCAGATGTGAATTATAATTTATAGTATTAAGTGGTTGTTTTTGTAATCTTTTAAAAACATTTGAATATGGTGAATTGCAAGAGACTTATATTGATAAAACCACATTATTCTCGTTTAAATATTCAACAATTAAGTGTCTTTCTTTGATTTCATTTCAAATGCCAACGTCATACCTTTTGAGTTGTGCAGAATTCAAGAGAACTTACTATTAAAAAGCTACATCAATTTGAGTTATAAGATTTGAGATTCTCTAAATCCCGTTTACTCTTTCAATCAGCATTCTCAGATCCATCAAAATTCAAAATGATCCTACCAAACTGTACTACTATATCTATATAATCATTAATGCGATTTCCTCAGTTCACAATTGTAAAAAAGTAGAAGAGTAACATAATGATCCTGTCATTGGCGGCCAATAAGTTGAACTATAAATAGAGAAGAATACCAAATAAAAACACATTTTATTTCTAGTTTTGTAGTCTCATGAGAATATCATCTCTTTTATTGATAAAATACTACTTTTCTGGTTATTGAATAAAAACATTCGATATGTATACCCGTATGTTCTTTATTTGTCCATTTTATCTGGCATTTTTATATCAAGCTGAACCTGTGTCTTATTAACCATATAATAGTTTTCTTTGGAGTAATTACATTTGAATTTGGCACAACAGTTTAGTAAATAGGGAATGGTTGGTAATAGAGATTTTCGGCTACCAATTGACTTATAAAATATCAGGATTCATCAATATTTTCTAAATTGTTTTGTGTGAACTTATTGTGATTCATCCTAAGTTGGAATCTTTAACTTTACTGTTACTAGAATCATTTATTTGGATTAATACAATAACATCGTAATTGAGTAAGGCCATGTAGTGCGTGATTTGGATATTGAGTACGATTGATCATTGAACCACTAGTTTTTATAATAGGAATAACTAATCCAGTGTTAAATCAACGGGTTAAGCCTTTATTACAACTATTAGTCCATAATCTCATTAATGTTTAATTCTAGGTTAATTCAACTCATAAGACGTAAGAGAACCTAGAGGCCTGTGTATTGGCACATTTTCGGTAAAGAGCCAGGAATTAAATACACAAAACAGCTATCTATTGGTCAAATAATTATGAAATTGGTTGGTAGGCTATGGACAACAATAAACACTAAACATATAGTTACCTACATTATACAATAATTAATTAACCAATTATTAGATACGTCATAGTAGCTACCAGTAAACATATAAATATTTTTAAATCAATACTATTTATTATAAACGTTACTATAATCTGTGTCATCAATATTAATATGATATCATTATGAATAATGTATTAATTATAATATATAATATATATTCATTTATATTAATATAATTTAATATTAATTTAAATTAGATATATATATATTAATTATAATTATTATACACGTCTGAGAGTCTTTAAATTATTTTTGAATTATATTTAAGTCATTTAATATAAATATATAATTATAATTTGCAATATATAATATAATTGTATTTCAGTCCGCCGGATTGGACACCAATTTCTAATTTATTTAATATATATTAATTATTAAATTACAAGATTAATAAAGAAGACATAATTATGCCAAAATTATATAGAGTAAATAAAGAAACTGTGTTTATAGTTGTATAGATCAGTTCAATATTATATATAAATTTTTACAGAGAAAAAAAAAAAAAGTCAACATCGATCATATAATCTATAATAATATCAATCAACCAGTACTAGCTAGTCGACATTTTATATAGACCAGCTAGCTATCTGATCACACTGATGCATATATATAACGGCCAGAAAACGTCGATCATATAGCTGATATATTTTAATTTCACGTTTATATGAGAGCTTCTTACATGACGTTGATAAATTTATAGTATAACAGCTAATTATAAACTAGTGAGATAACAGGATTGGGACATGTATAAATTACTTGACGCCAAAGATTAAAAATATTTGCGCAATGAATATAAAAACTTTATCAACTATATGACGTTGTATGAATTTGATCGAGTACTACTAAATTAATACTGGCATATAATAATATTATTATATGAAAATAATTACAAATTTTTTAAAGTCATAAAAATTCATAAATTCGTTATTATATATCATAGATAAATCTAATGAAACATTAGGTACTATTAATTATTGATTATAGCTTCATTGTCATGCTAATCTGAAAGTCAAAAAAAAAGAACAAAGGTAAAAAGAATTAAAAAAGTGTATCACTAATATCAAAACCAGTTCATGACAGTGAGAAAGTTATATTTCCATAAAATTGTATGATAATTGCAATTAAGCAGTTTCACCTGAAACTCTTGGTTCTTCAGCAACATGAGCATTTTTTTCAACATCCTTAACTTGTTCAGGTTCATTATAATGACGAATAGCATCAACAATAACAACCATAGGAATTGCAAAGAATGTAACTAAATCTAAGACACCATAGAACACAGCTTCTGAATCTGGTTGAATAACGTTACCACCTTCACTTAAACTCCAACAGACCAAATATAGAATTGAGGTAGTGAATAAGAAAACCAATGAAATCTTAGTCAATCTTGATTTGATTGCAAATTGACCAAACAATTGTCTTTTAAATAAACGGAATAAACCAAAAAGAACAAAAACCACACTAAAGACCCAATAACCCCATTTATAAGTAGTTGAAACAACAGAACCAATCAACAAAGAAATAACAAATCCTTCAAATCCGATGATTGGAACAAATGTGTTTTTAATAATTGGAGTTAACTCAAATTTATCATTAACTAAACCATTTGTGATTTGTGAAGTATATTCATATAAAAACATTAAACCAGGCCATGCCATAACCCAACCTAAGTATCTTGCATAAAAGACTTGTCTTATGTTATCACCAATTTCAATATGATCTAAATCAGTAGGAACACCAGCCCAACCTAAGTTAGAAGCTAACGTGAAATAAGAATAGGTTAAACCTAATGTAGTGATTAATGGGCCCATGAACAAATAATGTTTGAACCAATTTTGTTTCTTTTCATGATAGAATGTAGAGAATCCATCATATAATAACGTCACTGCTAATAGTGCAAACACAGCCCATAACCAATCTGAACCATGTGAAGTGATGTGAATACCTATATCAACTTTATTGACATCTAAAACGTCATTTTTAATAACAATGTCAGTCATAATCTGAAATGTTTGATTGAGTATTAATTTATTTGTTTGTAAACTTTGTAAGTAATAATTTATCTGTAAACTTTGTAATCAGTATAATTTGTATAATTATGAGGATTTCAAAAGATATCAAGATATGAATATGGTGGATTAATTCATCCTTTTATAATTTTGAGGTGTCTTAAATGGGTGTAGAGGAACCATTAATTCTATTGGCTTTAGAACAGTGATGGGGGGGTGGGAAATTAGGATCATTGATTAATAATCAGTAGAGATTGTCAATAATTGTAACCTGATTATTGTCACAAAATTTTTCTAGAATGTTTCTTGAATTTTCGAAAATCATCACGTTATTGTAAGAATGACACATTTTGTAGATGTTTTTATGACTGATTCTTTGAATGGACAGTGAGATGGAAGAGATATTATGTTATATCTTGTATTGTCATGAAGAAGTCATAGGCATTGTAACTATGTAAATATTGTGTCGTCTTGTAATCTAATATTCTCTGATGATTGTATTCTAAAGATCTTTGTAAAAGACCCGAATATGACGGATACATTGCTAATTGGAAAAGTCATAACTACCATCTTCATCTGAAAAGTCATTCGTTCCAATCATATGATCAATAGTGGAAATAATACATTTTGTTTCTCTAAATAATCATATGATTAACATGTCATACCATCAACACCGATGTATCATCAGTTCACTCTTAATATACAATTTCATGAGTATTTACAATTTCATTCAGTCTATATACACGAGATAAATAAATGACATATCCATAAAACAATCATTTTCTTTCTATTGGAAACGGTAACTTTTGGCCACCTTGAGCTTCCATTTCCTTCAAGAATCTTTCCTTTTTCAGATCAACAGCGTATTTCTCTTTAAAATAATGAACCCAACTCTTGACACAATTAGCTTCAAACTCCTTTTCTTGAATAGAACAATTTCTAGCAATAACGTCTTTATATTTGCTTTCCAGTGGATTATCAACCTTGTTAACTTGTAAACAATCCAGGTACTTATCTCTGGCGTCCCAGCAGAGTTCTCTTTTGGATCTGTTTGGTGCAATTTTGGTTTGTGGTTCAGAAGTGAAGAGACCCATGGTGAAAATACAAGTAGTACACAGCTAGTAGTTAGTAAAAACATCAACAACTTTTAATCATAACAATTATTTTCAGATACATACCAGAAGCCCCGAAAGCGATGCTCTGAAAGAAAAAAAAACTTCAACAAAGAAGACTACCGTAGGCTACAAAGCAATCTAAAGGATGTCCAACTTAAGACTTCAGGTGCGTCAAGCAGTTCCTACTATCGACCCTATAATCTCAGAATACGCTGTTGGGTACGTCCAGCATGTGGAACATGCCATCACAGATAGTGTTTTATCACAACAGTTAAACATTGAACAAGAAATCAGTTTCATTTCAGAGTTATTGAAAAACTCAGGTGGTGATACCTCCAAGATTGATAAACTATCACAAGATTTAACAACTAGATTGAATGAAGAGTTGAAACAAAATCAAGCAAAACTAGATTTAACTGGTGATACTTCCAAAAGATTATTAGATATCAATTTATTGAAAAAACATACCAATAGAAGAAATATCAATTCAAGTTTAGCAATGTTAGGTGTCACTAAAGATATTGAACATACGGGAAGACACGTTGAATCTAGGGTTGATAAAAAGAAATTAGAAAAAGCAGAAAAGAAAATCGCTGCTAAAGTTGCCAAAAGAGCTAATAAATTCGTTCAATATGAAGCATCAAAACTGATTAGTGAATCTCAATCAAAGGAAAATTACGATGAGTTTTTTTTGAAGATTAATCCAATTGAATTTGGCTCTGGTGCTGGGAAATCAAAAGATATCAAAATCGATAACTTTGATTTATACGTTGGAGATGGTCAAAGAATTTTAAATGATACTACTTTATCACTAAGTTATGGTCATAGATATGGTATTGTTGGTGCTAACGGTATTGGTAAATCTACTTTATTAAGGGCATTATCGAGAAGAGAATTAAACGTTCCCAAACATATCACAATTCTACACGTTGAACAAGAAATTACTGGTGATGAGACAATTGCAATTCAATCAGTTTTAGATGCAGACGTTTGGAGAAAGTCATTATTAGGAGAACAAAAGCAACATTTTGCAAGAATTGAAGAAATTGAAGAACTAAGAAAAGAATTTGATGAAGATTCTTTAGAAGTTAAAAAATTAGATAATGAAAGAGATGATTTAGAATCACATTTACATGAAATCGAAGAAAAACTATATGAAATGGAATCAGATAAAGCAGAATCAAGAGCTGCATCAATTTTATTTGGGTTAGGGTTCACCAAAGAATCTCAATTGAAACCAACCAATTCATTTTCAGGTGGTTGGAGAATGAGATTAAGTTTAGCAAGAGCATTATTCTGTAAACCCGATTTACTATTATTAGATGAACCTTCTAATATGTTGGATGTTCCATCAATCACTTATTTAGCTAATTATTTACAAACTTATCCATCAACAGTTTTAGTCGTTTCACATGACCGAGCATTTTTAAATGAAGTTGCCACAGATATAATTCATCAACATTCAGAAAGATTGGATTATTATAGAGGACAAAATTTTGATCAGTTTAATAGTACAAAGGAAGAAAGACGTAAGAATGATATTAGAGAATATGAAAATCAAATGGCATACAGAGAACATTTACAACAATTTATTGATAAATTTAGATATAATGCAGCAAAATCATCAGAAGCACAATCAAGAATCAAAAAATTAGAAAAATTACCAGTATTACAAGCACCAGAAGATGATAAAAAAATTGTTTTCAAATTTCCAGAAGTTGAAACTTTATCACCACCAATTTTACAATTAAAAGAAGTTTCATTTGGTTATGATCCAAATGATTTATTGTTAAACAATGTTGAGTTTGATATCCAAATGGATTCAAGAATTGCCATTGTTGGTGCAAATGGTTGTGGTAAAACGACATTATTAAAGATTTTAATGGAAAATTTAAGACCATTAAAGGGTTATGTTTCTAAAAATTCAAGATTAAGAATTGGTTATTTTGCTCAACATCATGTTGATTCAATGGATTTAACCAAATCTGCTGTTGATTGGTTATCAAGTGCATTCCCAGGTAAAACTGATGAAGAATATAGACGTCATTTAGGTTCATTTGGTATTAGTGGATCGTTATCATTACAAAAAATGCAATTATTATCAGGTGGACAGAAATCAAGAGTTGCATTTGCTTCATTATGTTTAAATTCTCCACATGTTTTAATCATGGATGAACCTTCAAATCATTTAGATACTTCTGGTATTGATGCATTAAGTGATGCTTTGAAAAACTTCCAAGGTGGTGTTTTAATGGTTAGTCATGATGTTAATGTTATCGATACAGTTTGTAATGAAATTTGGGTAAGTGAAAGAGGATCTGTTAAAAAATTTAATGGTAGTATCTATGATTATAAGAAATATATTTTATCAAGTGCAGATGAAGCAGGTGTTGTTAAAAAGCATTAAGTATATCATGAAATAAACATTTTTTTAATACTCAGTTGTACACATACATAAAAAAATGACTCTGATTATACACCACTTGGGGGTTTTTTTTTTTTTTTCTGTAAAAATTTATATTGAACTCTATACAACTAAACACATTTTCTTTATTTACTCTAATTTTGGCATTATGTCTTCTTTAATCTTCATATGTATGACCATGTAAGAGTAAATTTTGATTTTGTTAAAAGTATGAGGTTCCATTAAATCAAGAGATTAAAGAATTTCAGAGGGTATATAACTTTTCTAATAAAAAAGGTAAAAGGGAGTACACAGTTTACTACTATGTTGTAGTTTGTTTGCCTATTTCACTACTTTACTGGCAAAAAAACAAATACTTTGGTTTCTGTCTTCCTATAACCTATAACTCAGTACTTACAAATAACAATCTGGAGAATAGGCCTAAGTAGCAGGGAAGTGGGAGAGGATAGTAGTGACACTGGCCGCTGGGTGACATCGCTACAGGTATAGCTATACTATACTGAACTGAATTAGTAGCTTCAGTCCAGTGCCCCCTACCTACAAGCTACTACCGCCCATTTATCAACCAGATTCTGCACTGCACTAGTCATCTATACTGCCCAGTGCCCAAGTCTTGGATGTGTTCACTTTTTTTTGGTTAATAACTTCTAAAAAACAACCAGCCATCTCACAAGATGAAATTTGTAAGTTATATTATTCAACAATTCTATATTCAAATTTCATATATGGCATGTGTGTCATTGCAATATGCTCTTTGACTACAATTCAATTTGTTAATTATTAATTCCTCATCATTGCGTTTAATAAAAATTGTTTATTGATGCGATGATGAAGTAACGCATCTTCAAGATGCACAATAAACATATATGAATTTCAGATCCCGCAGTCATCATTATTGTTTAAGAGATGAAAATATGAAGTTGAAACAATAATATTGAAACTAAAAATTGTTATTACACTCTATATCGTATTCGTTTTATATATACATGCCACATCTGTGTATTATTATAATACGCATTATTACGTTAAAATATCGACAATTATAATTACAAATTACGAAATCGAGTTTAACCTAAATTAAAATCGGCCTTGACAATTACCGAATTTGGACTCAATCATAACAAATGGGCATAATATTGCATATAATTAAACCACTAAAGTTCAAATGACTTCACATGAATTTACTAAATTTTTTACTATTTAAAAAGATGAATATCCCCCAAAGTTCTCTTGAATCCCTCCATCAAATTATCGCACACTCGCTTTTATTATTATTATATTTACAATGTTATCTCAATTAGCTTTATTATCATTAGCCACATTAGCCTTAGCTGACTCTGAAACCTTTGGTTTAATTGTTATTAGATCAGGTTCTCAATATCAAAATGCAGGTGTTAAATTAGCTGATGGTTCATTCTCAGTTTCTTCATCAGCAACCACTTTCGTTGAAGGTAAAATTTTAGATTCTGGTGCTTTCCAATTATCTGATGGTTCATATGCCGTTGTTAAAGATGGTGCAATTACTACTGGTACTGAAGGTTCTACTACATTTGCTATTTCATCTGGTTATTTCACCTATGATGGTTCATCAGGTTATTCAATTGATGACTCCACTGGTGCAGTTTCCGTTGGTGGTGGTTACGCTTTATCTGCCTTTACTCCAACAGGTTCAAGAGCTGCTGATTTCACCCCATCTGGTGGAAAAGCTTCAACTTCAGATTTAGTTTCCACAACTTCCCACAACGAAACTACTACTTTCATTACACAAACCGACAACGGTGCTAACTCTTTAAACATCGGTGTTGGTGCTGCTTTAGCTGCCGGTGCTGCTTTGTTAATCTAGATTTCCATTTAGCATCTTTTGTTTTTGGTATTTCACATTTATGATTTTCTCATGTATAACTTTTAATTTATGATTCATTTTTAAGAGGTTCTTGTAAGATATACTTGTGTTAATTAGAAGTGATGGTATCTTCTTATTTCGTACGCTACTTGTCTTATTATATTTAGAAATATTTGGAAGACGATCACAGTCAAAATTGAATTCAATATATACGTACAAACAAATGATTTCATGTATTGAGATTAGACATTTTAATGCTTGTAATAGTTGGTTATATGCAGTATGATCAGACAGTGATGTTTTTTTTTTTTTGGAAGTGTAATATAGTATGAATATATGGGACTCTAGACTAATTCTAATTGGTATGAGATTGTGTTTATAAATCTCTTTCGGTTAATGGTAAAAGATTTTCTTCTAAATAATCAATTTCATTACCTTTAAACATTTTATTGAAAATACCATAACTAATAGCACAACCAATGATTCCACCAATGATAACATCATAATAATCATGTTTATAATCCTGTATTCTTGTGATTGAAATAAACAAAGCGATTAAATCAGGAATGAAACAAATGACATGGGTTGATAACTGACTACCTGAGTTACTTAAAAGCCATAGACTCAGATAATTCAGACTTGCAAAACTTATAGCAGCATGTCCAGATGGATGGGATCTCAAACCTTCATTAATCAAATTCAAATCACCTTGACAAATTTCTAAATCAAAGTATATTATTTTACCTAAATTAAAAGGATCCATTGAAGAGATTGTCTCTTTGACTTTCTTCCAATTTGGTTGACATCTTGTAATGAAATCTGGTCTTGGTTTACCAATCAAATTTTTCAATATTAGAATGATAAAACTTGTTAACACAATTGAATAAATTACACCAAATAGAGAAACGAATGAATATTTAACGTTTGATTTCCTCCATACCAAGAAATGCATACTCATTATCAAGAAAGGGACAATTGAAGCTATCAAAACGCAATTTAAGTCACTTATTTGATCAACACGAATTTGATGGTTTATTTTTGGATCAAATACGTTGATTTCAGGAATGTTTGGGGTGGAAATCATCCCTAATGGAATGTAAAAGACCATTAATGCAATGAAGATGGAATCAATGATGAACTTGGAAAGGAATGAACGGGATAATTGAGTCATTATTTTATGTTTCAATTTCTTGTAATTCATTGTGTCATTCTAATGAGATGTGAAATATTCAAATTTCGTCTCGGGAATTTTTTTTTTTTACCATATACAAAAATTAACAGTAGAAATTTTATTTATATTAAAGTATACGATCTATCATATCTATATAGTTCATCAGAAGAGTCATAAAAACAAGAGTCATAAATAATAAGAAAAATGGAAGAAACACAAAAAAAAAATCATCATAAATTCAACAACTCATTAAACAATTTTTGGAAAATTTCAACATGAAATGGATTTGATTTATAATTTGATAATTCTAAATCATCTAAATTCAAAGAATTTAATTGTTTTAATTCTTCATCTTCATTAGCAGATGTTTCGTAATTCACGACTGCACATAACCAGATTCTCGTTTTATAAATCTTGAATAATTCTTTGATTAAAGCTCTGAAATCTAATCTTTTTGTAGATTTATAATAAAAAGTTAATTTTTTTTGATCGAATTGATATTCAGATGTTAAAATTGATAAATTTTTGTTCAGTTGAGAGTTTTGTTGGATTTTCAAAATTGAAGTCTTGAAAGATTTAATTTCTTCGATTAATTTGAATTTCAAATTGAAAATCTCTTGAAATGTAGCAAATCTAAGAATTTGTTTAGTTGGAATTTGAAATTGAGTTTCTTCATCCAAGATCCCATTTCCTGATACTAAATCTTCAACTGTGTTGGAAATCATTGAATTTTCTTGAATGGAATCATAGTTGATGGCTTTAGAATGTTGTTTTTTCTTTAGATACGTGATTAATATAGCCATTTCTAAATTCAAATTCCCATCAAGAACATATACCAAATCTTTACCTCTATCACCATCACAGATCACAACGTCTTTGGATTGGATTTGAAGATTTGAATTTGATGGTGTTGATAAGATTTCAAATTTCCCAGATTTAGTTAACACTAAGACTAATGGCTTGATCAAATTGAATAGATTATTCAATTTTTTCAAGTTGAGAATGATTTTAATAATGATTTCATTGTTTAAAACGTTGGATAATAGCTCATTATAGAGAATTTCAGCTTCATTGACTGCAAAGTAGTTGATTGTTTGTTTATAAATTTCCTTTAATGAATTGGAAGTGATTATATGACCATTTGATAACAATAATCCGTTTTCTAATTCGACACAGTTGGCATTATTGTTATTACTATTACTATTATTATTATTAGTACCATTCATATCATTATATGAAATTTGAATTGATGGTCTTCTTGATTTGAAATTCATTAAATTATTCTTGAAATTATTGTGAAAAGCGATTTGCTCCAACGATGTCTTATTACCATTTGTATTATTTTGAGCTAATTCAGCAGTGAATGAAGGTCTTCTTGATTGAATATTTGATAATCCACCTTGTAGTTCTAATGGTAAATTGAAGTCATTATGATAAGTTGATTCATAGTTGAAAACAGGGAAAGGTTGTTGCGATTGCTGAGGTTGTTGATAGTTGTGTTGATATTGATATTGCTGTGGATTGTACTGATAATTTTGTTGAGATAAATTTTCTAATAAATTGTTATAATTGGTGGAGACCGACAGGTTATTCAGTTTAGATATTAATAAATCTGGAGATAGTGGGGAAGACGAAGTTGAAAGTGTTGATTGTTGAGGAGGTGGTTGGTGCTGTTTCTGATCTGGATTGTTGTTCCAGATATTGTATTGGTTCATTGGTAATGTTATTAAAGGGTACTAAATTATGTGAGTATTATATATATTTGGGGTGAATTTTCTTAATTTTATGGGTTGGAACTTGGGAACTTGGGAAAGTTGACAGATTTTTTAAGAGTGAGTGGGTGGGGGGAGATCAATTCAAACTAAAAAAAATATAGTGATGTTGATGGGCGTCGCTTTAGAGTCTTGTGATACTGAAGATGGAAGATGTGGACTTGTGAGACTAAAAGAGTAAATGAAAATTTGAGTACAAAATTTCTCAGTCCAGAAATAAAATTTTAGAGTGAAATTTAGAACTGAAAAAAGAAAAGAAAAAAGTCCCCAAAAATAATTTCAAATCCGGGGAAAAAAGATGAGTCAGAAATTACGTAATTATTTTTTTCAATCTTCAATCTTCAATCAATTTTTCAAGGCGGCAAAATTGATTCTTCAACAAAAAAAAATACGCGTTAAAATTTCAAATAATACATTAAAGAAACAAACAAGCAACAACTCCAGCAATGTCAGACGCTGAACAGGACACCAAACCAAATTTACAAGGCGAAGACGTCAAACCAGACGTCAAGAGCGAAACCCACATCAACTTGAAAGTCAGTGACGGTGCAAACGAAGTCTTCTTCAAAATCAAAAGATCAACTCCATTAAGGAGATTGATGGAAGCGTTTGCTAAGAGACAAGGTAAAACTCTATCCAGTTTGAGATTCTTGAGTGAAGGTCAAAGAGTGAACCCTGATGATACTCCTGATGACTTGGATCTAGAAGACAATGATGTCATTGAAGCTCATCAAGAACAAGTATGTTGAATTCTTATTGTCGTGTTTTTTATCTTTACTAACTTATATCTACTCAGATTGGTGGTTGTTAATTTTGATGGTTATTTTCAACGTTAATATATATGAAAGAATTTCAATGTCAGGATGTTTTCTTGTAGTGGATTGTACGTTCAACGCGTACAGTTACGTTGATGATTGGACTTGATATCAAAAACGTATCAAAAACTGGTCTTTCGTAATATAGATTCTAAAGTATAGACAAATGTTCAACCATTTTCAAATATGAAACTGATAGTTATATATATACTATTGTGAATCATCTCTATCAAATACCAGCAACTTAATTAAATTTCACTCATTTGATCAATTCTACAGAAAAGAGCTACCAAGGGTGGCCTTAAATAAATAGTTTATAACTCAATTCGTGTGATATATCTTTAATATTGTGTGATAATCAAGTATTATATATCAAATTTCAAGCAATAGATCCTATAAATTAACATAAAAGACTTCAAAAGAGTTGCATATATGCACTGTCAAATGAGAAGTCTCGATGAGTCCATGAGGGGAAGCAAGTACCCCAATACAAAGATCAAAATGATGCCACAAATCCTATGTATCAAATTGGTACAAATAATCATGAGATTTAAACTCACTACATATCAATATCATACCACTCTAGAAAGCGTACCATACCAAATAAAATATTATCATGATAGACTCTACATAGAGGCATTGCATTGAGATGATGAAAATAACATATGACTCATGAGACTGACCTCTATACCTTGTCAAATAATATCAGGATATCCGTTACTTTGTTAATGTCATATAATTTTCTATTTCGTTTTATTAAACGCTCTAAACTCCATTCTCTAAAATTTCTTACAATTATAAAATCAAATGATCAACAATTAAGATCTAATGATCTGAATTAGTTGAAACGGTCCTGGCCAGTATTGTAATAGTTCTGGCTTCTCATTTTACAACCTTATAGACTTCTAAGCTCTAAGATACCGGTAGTTCTATATCTAGTTTTGTGATAAGCCTAAATATTGCAATCAAATCTATTCTCTCCAATCCCACACATAAAGTAAACAGAGTTCCACCCACGAGTCGAACTCTCAACTTTCAAGCTTGAATGTATAAGTTTCAGGTGTTATTACAATCTCCTAGCCCTAATGAATATGTCTAAAATACCTAACAAACTGATCTAAAACCTCAAAATTAGAGTGTCAAAAAACGATGAGAAACGGCACCTCTTTACCTGAATCGACCAATGGTAGATTATTTAACGATATTCTAAATACGGCTGAATTGAAGTTCTACCTCAAAAACCGCATAATTTATAGAAAAGTTTTCTAAATTGATTAATTATACACATATATATATGTAACTGCAAAAATGGATTTAACAACATGAATAACGCTTTTAATCAAATTTTGGGTTCTTAAATCAGTGTACTATGTAATATCAAAGACTGTAAAAGTTGTTCACTGAACGTATTTTAAACCTCTGAGGAACAAATTGCAACAACTAAATCACACAATTATATATGTTATTTAACGTATCATAATAATTATATGTGGTGTTACTTTCTTCCATATGTTTTTTTTTTATACCTTGCATATTTGATACAATTTTAATGTAAACAACCCAATCTATGTTGGGAAACTGGAATCATCGGTCAATAGAACTTTTCTCTAATCTAATTGAGTATAAAATAGATATGATTTCCTGATTCGTTAACTGTGATTTCCTTCACCTTTTTCTTTTATATCAATCATCATCAAATATGTCCGATAATCACTCTCAATTAGAAGAAAATAACACAGCTGCAGGTTCTTTCAATAACCAAAAACAATCACAATTCCAACAGATCCCAACTCCATATGGTAAAGTTAATGCTAATGGGTTTGAAGGTTATACCAATAATTACATCAACCCAGAAGAAACAGAAACAATGATGTTCCCATACACTGGTAATTTAAATATTGCTTATCAACCTGCACCAACTAGAAAATTTGGTAATCCAGTTCCAGCAGGTGCTGCTGCTTTAGCAATTTCATTATTTACTTTGTCTTTGATCTTATTACAAGCAAGACATGTTACTAACGTTAGTGTCATCATTGGTCCTTTCTTTTTCTTATCTTGTTTAATTCAATTAGTTGCTGGTATTTGGTGTATTGTTTTAGAAAACACATTTGCATCAACCGTCTTTTTAGGTTACGCTGGTTTCTTTGGTTCATTTGCTGCTATTTTATCACCAGGTATGTCAATTGCTGCATCATATGAAACTACTTCTGAATTAAATAACGCTTTAGGTTTTTTCTTTGCTGCTTGGACTGTTTTCACTTTCTTAGCTTGGATGGTTACTTTTAAATCAACTTTACCAATTTGTGTTACATTATGTTGCTTCTTCCTCTTCTTTTTACTATTAACCATTGGTTATTTGATTGGTTCAACCGGTTGTATTAAAGCTGCAGGTGTCTTTGGTTTCATTTGCTCAATTGAATGTTTCTACGTTGTTTATGTTGGTATTTCAACGCAAGCTAATGCTTATTTAGTTATCCCAACTACTTACCCGCCAAGTGCCACTACTCCATATAACAGAAAATTCTGGAACTTCCAAGTTTAGTTTGATCTGATTTTTTCATAATGAAAGAAATAATGTAACAATAATAGAAAAGGAATACTTATAAGTAATAAAAAGCCTTTGATAATAATTAATTTTGACCATATATAGAATAATAATAATTTAATGAGATCATTATGATCATAATGATATATGAATTAAGGTAGAGAGTGATATGTAGATTTTAGGAAGATTCAAGTTTCCAAACTCTATGATCAAACACCATTTATACATTTTTGAGAGTATCCTATTTTTATTGTTGATATAGACCAGATATTCGTCTATTGATGTAACACCTTTTACACTTTCAAGTTTCCAATCACCTCGCATTGTTTATCTGCATGGTTATCATATCAATCATCAATATTCGTATTTATCGAGAAATATCGATCTTAAATATTGTTATTCCACCTAAAATCTATATGATAAACAGAACTGCGACTCATATAAAAGATTATGCAATTCGAGTAAAGATAATGATTATTTGTACAATAGTAGCATTTAATGAAGTATAAAATATAGACTGAATTGCACCAAATTACAGTAAACTTCTGGAAATGAATAAATAAATAATAAGAAGAAGAAAAAGGAAGGAGAAAAATGACGAGACAAACAAAGATATTTTGATTGATATAAAAAGCTAAAGTATAATTATGTATGATCTTTATTTGATCCAATCCCTGTATACTTACAGTTGCTACTCAATAGTAATATACTGCGTTCGCAGCTCACTGTTATGAAAAAAAAAATGTTGCTTTAGTGGTTTTTTCATTATTTTGTCTGGATCAATTATATTAATATAAACTACCATGAGCAAGATTTGATTGAATGTAATTAGCAGTAATTTGTATGGTACAAATGTTAAATTAACTTGATGGAATACGCGATGCGATTAATTACAGTCCAAACTCAAATATCAGATTTGATTTATTCAGTCAACAATCTGATATATAACTTAAATAATACTTCAAAACAGCTAGATTTCATTGATAGAGTGCAATCCCGTATGAGAGATGTTGTCTCATTGTCAAGAATCCTTCCATCTGTAGTAGAAATGCCGTCGACAAATGCTTTCAAAAATTTCATCGATATGGCGTTTAAAAAGCGGTCATACCATTTACTGATATCAATAATGGAAGATTCGACTATGTTTTGTCAACATTTCATATCACTTGCTATAAAAAGAGAAAACAACTCAAGATTTATTAGTTTTGTTATATAAAGGAAGAACTGAGTTGTAAATTTAGTTAGTTCCAACTGGCGGCTAAATTTCTTATCAGCCTGAGGTGCCTGGATTTTCTATTGTAAAAATATTACGTAAGAAACACGAAAAATTTAACGCGTTTTAGGAAAAAGGTGCAAATTCAGTGCATTATTGAACCAAATTGGTAACATTCCAGACTCCAATTGTTAAACCAACGCGAATCTCATAACTTTATTGGCTCTTTTATATACTAATTCAAACGGTTGCATTCACACAAACTTACATAACAATGTTAATAATTTTTGTGCCTTCAACTCACACGTATTTTACATACCCTAATAAGTAAAAATCATTTTTAAAACTAGTATATGGTCAATTTCTTCAAATTTTCTCAAATTTATCCCATTAACAATACCTCATATCTAACAACCAACCATATACACTCCTTTATAAAACACTGTAATGTCCTATCATTCAAGGCAACCATCAATTGCTTCATCGTTGTTATCTTCAACTACTTTTAATAACTCTCAGAATGTTAATAAAATTGGTCCATGGAAATTGGGTAAAACTTTAGGTCAAGGTTCCACTGGTCGCGTACTTTTAGCTGAACATTCTTCAACTGGCCAGAAAGCTGCTGTGAAAGTCGTTTCTAAATCTGTTTTGAACTCAATAGACGCGTCTAATGAAGATAAAGGTAGAGATGCTGCTGGTTTAGCCTATGGTATCGAAAGAGAAATTATTATAATGAAATTGTTGAATCACTCAAATGTTTTAAGATTATACGATGTTTGGGAAACTTCAAAATCTTTATATTTAATCTTAGAGTACGTTGAAGGTGGTGAGCTATTTGATTTATTAGTTGAACAAGGCCCATTACCTGAAGTTAATGCTGTTAAGTTCTTTAGACAAATAATAATGGGGATTTCTTATTGCCATGCTTTAGGGATTTGTCATAGAGATTTAAAGCCTGAAAATTTACTATTGGATGTTGATCTAAATGTTAAAATCGCTGATTTTGGTATGGCTGCTTTAGAAAATAATGACAGATTATTAGAAACATCTTGTGGTTCTCCCCATTATGCTGCCCCTGAAATCGTTAGTGGTAAAAGCTACCATGGGTTTGAAAGTGATGTTTGGTCTTGTGGTGTTATTTTATTTGCTTTATTAACCGGTAGATTACCATTTGATGATGAGAATATAAGAAACTTATTATTGAAAGTTCAAAATGGTAAATTTGAGATGCCAATGGAATTATCAATTGAAGCAAAAGATTTGATTTCTAAAATGTTACAAATTGATACAACAAAAAGAATTAGAACTCATGATATTCTGAATCATCCATTGTTAAATAAATATAAGATTGATGAAAAAGATTTAGAAGTTTTGAATAGTTTACCATCACCAAATTCATATTTAAACACCTTACAAAATGAAAATGAAATTGATGAACAAATTTTATCAAATCTGATAACCTTATATCATGGAAGATCAAAAGAACAAATTATTCAAAATTTATTAACTAAGGAATCAACAACGGAAAAGATCTTTTATTTCTTACTATTGAGATATAGACATAATCAATCAAATTCATCATTAATAAGATCTTTTTCAATTGCTAAATCGATTAACAATAATAAATTACCATCTTCGTCATCAATAACACCAACCAAGACCAAAAGAAGATCAATTGTTTCAGTTTCTTCATCTCATAGAAAATCAGTTTCATTTCAAAGATCTCCAAGAAGGTCAATAATTGAAAATGGTTCAGCTCCACCACCTGTTCCAAAAAACTTATTTGATGATTTTACCAAACAACAACAATTATCATCAACAACAAGATCATCTTCAAGATTATCATTAACTAATGGTATCTCCAAATCCAACAATAATTCTAATGGTAATAAGAAACGTCAATCTTATTTATCTAATTCTAAAAGAAACTCCATTTCAACTAAACTAATCACAATGTATTCTAAGTTATCAAAAGATTCTGACTCAAATTTTATTAATCATGAAGCTAAAAGAACTTCATCAGATTTTGCTAGTTTATGTGATGAGATTTTTGATTATGAAGAACATGAAAAAATAAGAAAAATTGAGCTGAAAAAACAAAGAGAAGAACAATTACGCAAAGAAAAAGAAAGAAGAGAGTTAGAGTTGAAACAAAAGAAAGAATTACAGGAATTAAAAGAATTAGAAAGAAAAAAACTAAAAGAACTAGAAATCGCTGCAAAGAAAGCTGAATTAGAAAAACTACTTAAAGGTGTTGATCACGAAACAACGAATGAGAATGAAGATCAAGATGTTGAAAATTTATCAGCCAAATTAAACAATTCTAAAATCAGATCAAGTTCCAATCCAATTGAAAAGACATCAAACGATAAATCAGATGAGTTATTAAATTCTTTAGAAATTTCTAAAATTAAACAAAGATCTATCACAAATCCAATTCAAACAAGACCTAAATCAAGGTTAGATCCAGGATTAAATTTCAATGAACAATATGAAACTAAATCTAAGAAAATTGATAATGAAACAAATGAGATTGTTTATGAAGCAATTAGAAGGTCAAGATTCTTAGGCTCAAAATTTGATTTAAGTTTGAAAACAATTAATGCGAATAGTTTGAAACGTCAAAGTTTTAGAACTTCAATCATTTCTGATTATAAATCCACTCCTCATTATTCAAACATCAATTCTGAAGATCAAGTGCAAGAAAAAGAACAAAAAGATGATGACTATGAAGATTTAAATGATGATAATGATTATGATGGCCCAAAGACCTTAGCAGAAGTTAAAATCCCTCAAGTTACTAGAAAATCTAGATTATATTCTAATTCAAATAAAAGATTATCTGTATTATCAATCTATTCAACAAGAGATTCATTTACTGATCTAGCTGCTAAACTAAACATGGTTGAAAATGAATTAAATGATTATACCCATCCTCCTCATCATCATCACAACAACAACAAACAATATAAGCCTTCAAGATTATCTAAAATTCAACCTCCAATTACCATGATCCCTGAAGAATCTGATTCATCAACCCAAACCAAACCAAATAAGAATTTGAGATTGAACTTTGCTGATAGGTTAACAGCATTGAATTCAGATTCTTCAATTAGTAAAACTGCTGGTAACAATGATGACGATAATGAAGATCATATCTTGAATCCTATTGTTCCTGAAGTTGAAATCAATGAGGATGCTAAAGAAAATGAAAATAAAAATATTGAACTACCTGAATTACCTGATCAACTTGAAACATTACCAAAAAGATCATCAACTCAAAGAAAAACACCAGTTGCAATTCATGAAGATGATAATAGATTAGAAGTTGAATTGAATAATAGTAACCCAATCTCTAAGAAAGAAACTGATAGAAATTCTAAAATTTTACCAAAACATCCAAAAGATGATTCCATTGAACAAAAAAATTCAGTTGCAACCACTAAAATCACCAAGACTCCATTAAATGACTCAACTAATAAAAGAACTCCTAGTGGGAACTCATTTTTCAGAAAATGGTCAACTTCATCAAATGATTCAACAAATAAACAAACTTCTCCTACATCATCATTTTTCAAATTATTTTCAAGTTCAAGTGTTATTCAAGGACAAACTTTAAACACTATTTATGAACCAAGTGAAATGTATCAAACTTTGAAAAAACTATTACTATCATGGAATGAATATGGTTTACAAAATATCAAAACCCTTGATGATCAATTAATTATTGAAGGTGATATTTCTAAAAATAATATTTTTGGACTAAATTCTACTAAATTTAGATTAGAAATCATCAAGTTTGGTAAAAAAGGTAGTTCAGTTAAATTTTTAAAGACTAGAGGTTCTAAAAAAGGGTTCAAAATGTTAGAAAAGGAAATTGAGAGAATTTTGAATAGAGAAAACGTGTTAGCATTTGTTAATTGAGAACAATGGATATTGGTTTTGTTATTAGGAGTTTTTGAATAATACTTGTTTTGTGTTTTTACCTTTCTTTATATATAACTGTACAATAAGGACTATAATTGTGTTTTTTTAATTACTTGTAAGACTACTTCAATAATAATCAAAAAACAAAGAACACACACCATATATATTGAAAATGCAATTACAACTTAATAGATACCCCAAGTATCTTCACAACCATGACAAAATTTAGAACAAGCAACAGAAGCACTTAATGGATAATCACTCAAACCGATTTTTTCATCAACGAATTCATCAGCGAAATTATCTTTACCTCTTGCCATAGCGCCAACAAATACACAAATACTTTCACCTTCATCTAGTTTTTCCACATAATCTTGAACTCTTGTTAATTTTGCATCAAATGATAACGTGATTTTTCTACATTTTGGTGGTAAATGATCTGTGATTGGATTTTTAATAACTTTTAATAATTTTTCTTCTGAATTAACTGATCTGATACTTAATTTATGTAACAATTGCACCATCAACCCAGAAAATCTTTTGAAAGTTCTAGGGATTCTTACACTTGGGTTAACTTCTATTAAAACACCTCTTGCAGTTTGGATATAAACTTGTAATTTCCCTGCTTTATTGATTGGAGAATCTAGTAATGTCAACAGACATTGATGTGTGATATCTGGTCTTGCTTCAGCGATATCTCTACCCATTTTCTTCAACAACCCTTGATGATCATCACAGTTTAACAAAGCATATTTATCTTGATTTGAACCATGTCCAGAGCTAATTTTGTGGGTCTCCAAACAAGCCGCACTTAACACGACAATCAGTCTTTGTGTGTCCTTGTCCTTGGAGTTGACAGCTTTAGGCACTTCAGGCACTAAAGACACAGGCAAACTCTCTTTCTTAGTCATTCTCACGTATAATATTTGTCCTTTTGATGATTAAAGAGAAATAAAAATATAAAATTTTAAATTTTATGAAAAATTATTAGATGACATCTGGACACCACATATTACGTAAATAAAATAAACAAACAAGATTTCATCACTAGAGAGATTCATAGAAAGACGGTGATAAATTTGGGTGGAAATGAGTGATTTCGAGGATGATTTCAGTGATTTCGATGATGAATTTGTTGCTTTGACGCTGAAACCTCCGAAGGCTGACGCTACTCAGGTTGAAACTCAGGCAGATACTTCAAATCTCAATATCAATAGCAATAGTACTGGTGAAAATAGAGAGTTACAAGCTGCTAAAGGTGAAATTGCTATTTTAAGATCTAAAATTTTAGAGATCGAAAGAATGAATAAGCAGGAAAGAGATCAAATTGTCACGAATAGTAAGAATTCAGAAACTAGCCTAAATTCAAAGATCAACGCTTTAGAAACAACAGTTAGAAGATTAGAAGATGAAAGAAAATTCTTATCAGTTGAAGTTAAGAACTTGAGCAGTAGAAAGAAAAGAAAGACCAACGACAATGAACTGGACTCTCAAGCTGAAAGATCAACAAGTCCAATAAGTCTAGTACCTACAACTGCCGTCAGTAATACTACTACCACAACCACTACCACTACAGATCCAAGCAGCAATCCAATCAGATTTTTTCCACAATTGATTGATGATAATTCGGTGTTTATTGACAACCTATCAACTCATTCAATAACTGGACTGTCGTACACTTCGATGGAATATTTAAACAAAATTGCATTAACTAAAGATTTCACAATCAATGAATTTACTATCCCGTCAAATGAATCAGTTTCTAATCATTTAATCAGATTTTTAGAGGAAGAGAAGAAGATACTAAGATTAGATCAATTAATCATTTCATTTGTCACTTTATTAATCGGCTTGATCAACTCGTTGGTTGATAACGAAAGACTTTTGTTACCTATTCCATTTTTATTATCATTATTGCACAATTGTATTATATTCAGACCAAGTGCAGTTTCAAAAGAGCTAGCTATCAATGTATTAACATTCAATTTTCAAATGTTGACGAAATTTGATTCAATTTTAAAACCAATTGAAGTTATTGGTGAATTGTATGAACGTCATGAAAAAATCAAAATCAAAGTGATTCAAATTGAAATAATTAAGAAATTATCATTTTTATTTAACTTAGAGATTATTGAAATATTGTTGGTGAATATATCACAATTCAATGACTATGAATTCATTTCAAAAGTTTTGAATAAGTTCGAAAATCAACTAAACTCAATCATTAGATTAATTTTTTCAAATCAATGTATTAACTTAATTTTTATAATTGTTATCATAATCAATAGTTTAATTAACTCGTTTGATGAGGATCTGAATAAACTTGCTATTTTAAATCAATCTATGCTGGATAATTTATTAAAAATTTTAAATAGTGATTTACCCATAAAGAGAAACTTCAACTGGTTCTTCACAGGTTTGAATAAATTTTTAGGTAATGATCAAGATAATGAGCTAATTCATAAATTAATTGATTGGGATTTGAAGATAAATAAATTTCCACAAAGTGTTTATCCAATTGATAATTACAATGAGTTTGAATTATTGAATAAACATGAAATTCAATTAACTAATCTAAATTTTAAAATATTGTCAATATTAGAAAAATTAATACTTTACAATAATACTAATATTTCGACTAAATCATCACTACAATTAAAAGATCCAAGTTTTTTAAAGTCTGTTGTTATATCAATTGCAAAACAACAACAGTTAAATATAATCAGACCAAAAAGCAATCTAAGTTATCTAAGATCAAAATATATCTCAAAACTAATAAGAATACTAAATTTATATTGGGAATCTACAATTTTAGACCTTAAGGACGTTGATATGAATGATGATGCCAATAACGGCGGTAATAATACTGAAGAAGAATTATCAATGAGTCCATTATTACCTAAAGAAATCACACAAATTTTGATGATTGCTTTATCAAGAATTGCATTTAGTAATAATGAGACGTCACAAGAAGCGATTGAATTTTTATTTAGAGTTCGATCAATTAAAAATTTGAAGAAAGTTGCAGTTTTCAATAAATTTACAGAATCCAGGGCAAGGGAAATCAGTCATTATAATAATGATGATAATGATAATACAAATAATAAAGAGATGGAATTGAAAGAATTAATCAATTGTGAGATTGGTTTAAGTAATGGAGTTGAATTTGCTTATGATGATGATGTTGTTGAATTAGCAAGAGATATGTTGGAGAAATTCACAACTATGAATGAAGCAGATTCATTGTTTTCAGCAATGAACGCAGATGGATGAATATCTATAAAGTTTAATGAATGTTACGAACATAAAAGTGTTTTATAAAGACTAAAATACAATAATTGTAATTCTTTATACACAAAGCTTTAGTACAATGATAATAAAATTTCCCTTAGATTAATGATATAACGTTAATTAAAAAACAATATTTATTTAAGCAGATTTTGGAGCAGCAACACCAGATTGGAAACCGTTTTTGAATTTTCTTGGTAAGTTTTTAATGTATTGTTGACGACCAGTACCGGTAGTTCTTCTTCTTTTAGCTTTTAAAGCCCAGTTGTGGGATCTCATTTTAGCAGCTGGGTAACCACATGAAGAACAAGTGGATTTTTGGATATGGAATGAACGACGACCACATCTGTTACATAAAGTATGTGATTTGTTGTGACGTTTACCGAATGATGGAGTACCTTCTGTTTTAAAGATAGTTAGTATCTTGATTTTTTGAATAACTTATTTCTGTGTACGTGGATGGTTGATGATAGATTTTGGATCTTTGGAGGGGTCTTTTTGTGTGTATTATTACATGTATGATTGATTGAAATTCCATGAAATCTTTGGGAAATCAGCTTTATTGATTTATAAGTCTCCTTGTGGATGATAATAGCTATTATAAGTGATGCATGATATCTTGGTGAATTGTTCAATTGATACCTCAAATAATTTGAATATTTATGGACTATTTATGGTATATTCTTACAATCTTTACAGAAACACACACTTGAATGATTTTGATTAACTGGACTTGACTCTTTGGTTCTTTTGACTTCAGTTTGTAAAACATCACATATTTTCCCTCGCTTCATTATCCATCCAATACGCATATAGTAAGTCTACTTACTACCCATGTTTACTAATAATTTGTCTTGATTGTAATAATCTTAAAGAGTTTGAACTTTTCGCTTTTCAATTTTTCACCAAAAGATTTTCCGCGAACGAAGAAAAAAACATCCAAATCCTTTTTGTGACGGCTCTCTTAGTTAAGTAATGTCTGGATGTGAATATATGAATCCCTGTATAAACACACGTGATTTGCTCAGCCCTAGACGCGGTCAAAAATAATTTCAATCGCGTTTCATTTCAAATGTAAACAACTCTTTAAAATTTTTTATATACCTAGAATTCCTTACTAGTTACAACCATTACCAATCATCGAGTCAGATCAGAGAAGATGAGTTTCCCACCGTCATCTCCATTCTTAGACCAAACAATTCATGACGAAGATCCTTTCGCAGTCAATCAACTACTAGCTAAAAACTTACCAAAGAGTTTAGTAATTAATTCACCATTCGATAAGAAGAAACAAGATAATATCACCACCACCATCAAATCGTTTCAATATCCAACTCCAAATCCATCTTCAACAACAGGTGCTCGTTCTTCATCTCCTGCTAGACAATCCAACTCCCCAAGTAATAAAGCAGTGGAAAGTTCTGATCAAGTCACTTATAAAGATCCTTTAAACGATGTTTTAAGAGTTAGATTATATTCACAAGAATCTGTTAAATTAGGTAGATCAAGTCGCTGTGATTTTTTCATCAAATCTAAATACGCTAGTCGCAATCATTTGAAGCTCAAATATAATGCTGAATTAAACGAATTAGCTGTTTTATGTAAAGGTTATAACGGTGTTGTTGTTGAATTAGGAGAGAAGTACTACGGTTTTATTCAACAAATTGAAGAAAATTTATTTAGGTTTGTCAAGAAAACTAAAGACAGTGTTAAAGACGATGAGGAAATATTCACTGAAATTCCTGTTTATAAGGATGAACAGATTATTTTACCATTTAATGATAAGATCAACTTAGATATTAAAGGTTACAAAATCCTATTAGATGCTATCCATGATTTGTCTGAGACTGAAGATGAATTACCTTTACTGAATCAAGAGAGACAAGAATTACCATCATCTGAATTATCATTAATTGAAGATAAAGAAGAAGTAGAAGAAGACAACAAACCACAAGATCAAGAACAAAATCAAGAAGAACATGAACTAGAGAAAGAGAGAGAAGAAACTCCAATGGCACCACTTGAACGCATTACTACTTACCAAGTCCCAATATCAACTAAGAGCACAAATAACGAAGAATCCATGGCTAAAGAAGTATCAGATTTAAAATCTATGGAGATAGCAACAGATAGATCTATATCAATAGAACCTGTTGTCATTGGAACACCATTATCTACTAAATCAGAATCATCATTAAACCAAGAACAACATACTACACAACGTCGTCGTAAAGCAGATCCTGGACTATCACCTCAAAAGAAGAAAGTTGATCAAACATTAATCAAAGGTAAAAAATACACTAATCCAAGAGATAAAATCCAAAATTTAAACGTTAACGAAATTTTAACAGAATTGAAAACTGATCACGATATCGATAACATTAAAAACGTTTTAATTAATCATTTAGCGTTTTCAAGATTATCACAAACTCCATTAAAACAATTACAAACTGTTAGTCAATCTATTCAAGGATTATCAAGATATCAATTACGTGGTGTACTAGCATCAATTAAATCAATTGGTGTTATATACAGACATGGTAAAGACGCTGCAGGTAAGCCATTAGATGAAGAGTATTACTACGACGTTGAAAAAGATGATGATTTAGAAAGAACTAAATTGGTTAGCTCAATTAAGGGTTCAAGTGGTTTAAGAAACTGCAGAAAGACTCATAAACAGTATTTCTGGAAGAAACCGGGTGCGAAGAAGTGATAAGTGTGTTCTAAATGTATATTAGCTGTGTATGTCCATGTTGTAGACTTGGTGCTCAGTGCCCAATACTCACCCCTAGTGCCCATCGTCACACCGTCACACAGTCTTACGACTCACGATGCAATTTTATCCACGACTCAATCACCCCACGAAAGTCTGTCTGTCACAAACTCCGGATTTAGTCGCATGAACAAACGTCCCCCGGATTTTTCCTCTATATAAATCCTCATATCTTTCAGCTTTTTATTCTTTGATTCTTCCTTTTGCAACAAATATTTTAATCATTTCAAAATGTGTATGACTTCTGTCTGTGGATTATGCAGTAAGTTCAGTACATCTCCTTATACTCTAAGCCCCTCACACTAACACACTATAAAGACAAAAAAAGCTGGACCGGTTGTGGTAAACATATCGCATCTGTTATGGATACAACTGATCAAAAATTATGGTACGTTTATTACACTTTCCCTATGATCGTTTTCACATACTAACCAAGCTACCCAGGTGTACTTGTAAACACAACGGTGTTGATACTGATCATAAATATCCACCAAGAGCTGGAACAGGTATCTCCAAATGAATCTGATACTTATTATTGTTCTGTTTTTGTGTGTTATAAAAATAAATCGCATTTGAATACATTCCCATAATTCTAAAGTTTTTACATATAAGTTTCATTTATTGTTGTTTTAGTTGCTACTATCACGGTTATCATTTTTATTATTGTTTGATGTCTGGTTTGTTTGGCTCATTCATTCATTTCGGTTTTCCATTATTTTTAGTTGGTTAGATTAGTTAGTGTTTGGTTATTTAGTACTTTATGTTTATTCAGTTATATACATCTTTTATGGGAATCTTTAGAGTACCAACTTTGTTTTCTTATCGTTAATAGTATATAGATCTCAAGATTGGTCTTCTAGATCTTCAGTGACTCTTTCACTCATATTAGATGATAATCAAGAAACCATCATCATAGATTGCAAGGTACATACGTGCATAGATACTTTTATCTAGATGGAGGACACGTACTTATCTCATTAAGCCTGCTTCATTATACAGTTGAGAACACTCCAGAGTCCTGACTCCTGTGTATCTATCGGAACAACTTTATCCGAAATGTTTTGGTTTCATGAATTGTTTCGAATTTTAAGAGATGAAACAAAACTAATAAAAATTAATGAAACAAAACCAAAACAAGTTTCAGCAAAATGATGAACAATTCATATAAAACAATTCAATGATCATCACCTAATCCAAATAGTCATCCTTTCTTTCGTTCAAACAACAACATAATAATACCATGAAACCATACCTTTCAATAAGAGACAGATTATCACAAGTATGGATCAATCGATACACCATCCTCTTGACCCTCATAGCATTAAAACTATTTCTGTTCCATCAATCACTCAAAAACTCTCTGAATTTGGTTCAAGAGTTCACTATAAATTCATGCCCAACAGTGGACTCATTCGCATCAAATTCTGTGTCAATGCCTCATTATTTATCAAAATCTGCTAATTATATGATTGTTAAATCAATTGAAGAAATCAATGGTAAGACAAGAGATACTTTGAAATTAATATTAACAGGAACCGAAAATTTAATTATTTTTGCATTGGATATGATTATTGGTACTTATGCCTGTGTTTTAGTTTCAACTATTGATGGTGCTGTTGATGTTGCTGTTAACTCAACTGAACACATTATAAGTTGGGTTAATGATACTTTGATTGACGTTACGACTGAGATAGATGATGGATTAGATGATTTGTCGAGCGTTATTAATAAAGTTATAAATGCAGCTGATAAGGTTAAGGATTTCTTCACAGACGATGATGATGATGAAGATGGTAAGATTAATGATAGTTTTAATAAAGTGAATTTAACAATTTCTGGGTTAAAAAATATCCAAATTCCATCAAGTATTAATGATAAATTAGAGTCATTGAAGGAAAATACACCAGATTTTGAAACTGTTAAAAATAAAACTGAAGGGTTGATTAAATTACCATTTGACCTAGTTAAATCTAAAATTGATAATTCAACTTTTATTGCAGATGATCAATCAAATCAATTATTTGTTCCACCGTTAGTTCAGTCTAGGATTTGTTCAGATAATACAGATGCAATCAATCAGTTCTACAACAATATCAATACAGATATCACTAAACTTGTCAACATTATGATAACCATTTTATCAGTAGTCGCTTTATTGATGTTGATTCCAATTATTTGGGAAGAATTAAGAAAATGGCAAAGATTACAATCTTTACAATCAAACTTTGATCAAAATAAAGATTTAATTGAATCCTATGAATCTGCATTCAATAAATATCCAACTGCAATTGGTAACATCACATCAAAACTATCAAATAATCAAGGAAATAAAACCACAATAAGATGGATCATGGCATATTTCTTATCCAACAGATCATTGATTGTGTTCGGGATAGGTATTGCTGGTTTAATTGCTGTTGGTTTACAATTCTTGATGATTTCTGTATTAAATAAATCAATTGATAATAATAAAACTCCGTTCAATTCAATGACTAATAATTTAACAATGCAGTTAGATAACTCAATAAAAACATGGACAAATTCAACAAATGATTTTATCAATACTAAAGAAGTTGAGTTGAATGATGAATTGTTCACTTGGGTTAAACAAACCACTAATTCAGTTAACAATACAGTTGCTGCATTTGTCGACGAAATGAATGCTGTTATATCTGATGCTTTTGAAGGTACTATTTTATATGCACCTGTTAAAACCATCGTTGGCTGTGTTATTGAAAACAAATTATTGAAAATCGAAGAAGGTTTAACTTGGATTTATGATAATGCTGAAATTTCATTACCTCTGGTAAACGAAGAATATATTTCAAGTGGGATGGATAATGGTAATAACTCAACTAACGGAATGACGTTGATTTCAAAATCTCAAGACTTAGTTGAACAAACTAAAGATTTAATGATGAGTTTATTAGATTCCACAATTAAAGCTTACAAGAAAACAATAATGATTGAATTATACATAGCTTTAGCAATATTAGGCGTTTGGCTATTACAGTTACTCATTGCTATAATAGTGGGTGTATTAGACAACACACTTGGTACAAATGATGTGTTCTATGATTCAAAAGATAACAACACTCAATTGTGTATAAGCAGACCGCGACAATTAACTCAAGAAGAGCAAAAAACATATAATTATCCATTCACTCTCCCATCAGTTACTAATTTACCCATTAATGAGACCTCAGAAATATCAGAGAAAATTCATGATAATAATATAGATACTTGTAATCAATCATTAACTGGTCACACGATGATTAACAACTATTCAACTTCATTGATTGACTCAATTGAAAGTTCTTTCAACCCGCAAAAAAAGAGAGAATTTGCAGAGATTTCAGATATTGAATCCTGTATCTCTCAATTGTTTGAAAAAGACGCTCATTCCAGAGTTTTAAGTAGGATTATTTGAATGCTTTTGGGACGACTTGAACAAATCGCGTAGTTTTCGCGGTCAATTTTAAAGTTTTTTCTGTTTATGTTTTTTTTTTTTTGCAACCAATTTTTTTTTTGGACTAAACAATAAGAACAACCTACTTTTTTTACACAATCAAAACTTCAATTGTGTGGGCTTGAAACCATTAGTTTGCTGAGATAGTCCCGTCCATTCATTTAAAACTTCTTTCTGATCCAAATTTTTCACTTCAAATCACTCTTTCAAAACCCAGATCATCCATATCATAATCCCAGATCCATATTATTATCATTCATTCATTTCGTCCATTATCGATTTCTCAGAAATGTCTCATGGACTGCATTACCGACAGCTGTTAGATGTTCTCACATCAGAAATTCTTAACAAGTCATCGGCTACCATTCAGAAAATCGAGGAGAATGTCAGATTAGCACATTCTTTGAAGGCTTCAAACTCATTAATCTCACAGATGGATCTTCAAATCAATCATCTGAATACAAATTTACAACAATATGAATACGCTTTAACACAATTGAATACTTTACTTATTAGAAGTGAATACTTTGAGATTCAGCTAAAAATGTTAGAATCAGATGAAGAACAAAATCAGTTAGGGCCAAATTTGAAAGCTATTGATTTGAATTGGAGAACAACTGAAGCTACACTAGATAATCTGTTTCTTGAATTCAGATTTTTGAGTAAAAAAATTGAAAATTTATCAATTCCAAAATATGGCCAAGGTTCTCCATTTCAGTCATTTTCAAAATATGGTACATCTAAAGTCATTTCAACTCCTAGAAATTTTGATAATAGCTATGATCATGATATATCTATTACTTCATCACCTTTGCAATCAAAATCTTCAATCCCATTTGATCAAAGTTCTGTTTTTTCAATCAATACTCAACAAGTATATGATCAAAGATCAATCAATACTCAACAAGTATATGATCAAAGATCAATCATATCTACAAGGTCATATTCAAAAAAGTCACCTACCTTAACAAGAAGAAAGTTTAGTTACCAAGATGAAATTCCTGAAGAAGAATCAAAAGTTGTTAATAAAGAAAATTTACTTGGTGATATTAAAGAAGATATCAAACTTGAAAAACCTGTGTTGAAATCAGATTTCAATGAATTTTTGAAACCAATCATTTGTTCTTCTGAAAGATCAATAGTTAAATCCAAAAAACGAGTTTCTACTGAATTCAAATCATTGAACTTATTAGCATTTAAAGCAAATAGCGAATCACCTACCCCAGAAACAACATTGAATAATGAAACTTCTATTTTCTCCAATGATTCAACCACTCAAGATGTTTCAAACACAACTATTTTAGAAAATATTGAAGAAGATCCTAATGAACCTGTACATAACAAAAACATCTTTAATGTCAATTCTTTGGGGAAAAAATATGTAATTGATCATACTATTGGAGAACCAGAAGATAGTAAACTTCCAATTATATTCCCTAAAAATAATGTCTTCAAATATGATGAAGATTTTCATGCATCTAAACAGTTTATCATCTCACCATTCAAAAAGATAAAGAAAAGTCATTCAAGAAGTCATTCTTTACCACATTCAATTAATTTGGAATTAGAATTCCAGGAAGAAGAATCAAAGAATCCGAAACACACCAATTTAAGACATTTTATATCTCATGAGACAGGATTAAAATCTAAAAATCATGATAAATATCCTGATTCTGAAGAAGAAGATGTAAAGGAATCACAGTTTGTTAATTCTCCAATTGATAATGTGTTAGAAACGTTCTTTGGAAAAAAACATGAATCTTTTGTAAATGTTGATCCGAAGATTGAAGTTAAGATGATGGATGTTTCAACATCACCAATTTCAATCAAAAGCCCAGTAATTGAATTAAAGGAAGAAGAGAATGAGACTAAGGAATTTGTTGAAGATAAACTCCAGTTACCAACTTTTGAGCATAAATTAAACCGATCAAATTCTTGTGATAGTATATTCTCCACCATGCAAGCAAGAAACCATATTCCACCAAGAAGAAACAATCAAGAACAAACAATGAATTGGATGAAAAAATTCTCATCTAATAAACCATCAATTGTTTCACAATCTGGAATTTCCATTGTTTCTGCAACGAAAACAACAACAAACACTTCAATCAATTCTTCAAAAGTATTACATAGTTTAGTTTCTTCTTCAAATAGAGAAGAATATACTTCATTGAATAAATTAATTCCTACTGCTTCAACTTTGAGTTGGACAAGTTTATGGACTTCAAAACCAGATACCCAAGAAAATACCAACACAATCACATCATCCATTGTCTCAGAATTAAATGCCTCTGATAATAATACTAATTTACAACAATTTAGTAAACAGTGTGTTTCATTATTATCAAAATTCACACCTGAAAACATTTTGCATCCACAAAATGTTGTTACATCAGAAATAGGTAAACAAGTCAAACCAATTGCTATCAAAAACTATAACAAAAATCCTGTTTCAGTTTTACAATACCCTCACAGATCTGAAAAACTGAAAGGATGTGCTTCAACTATTAGAATTGGTCCAAACCGTACTAAGTTTGTTAATCATGGCGAATCATCATCACTTGCTCAAAGTTTGGTTTTGAGTTCAAGAGTTAGTCATTCTGCTTTAAAGGAGGCTTTAAACGATGATTCTCTTGAATTTTGATTCTTTTATCATAAGTTATTCAATTGTGTACATAATTTCACATCTTTCAAATATTTCAGTTTATTTTAGTTAGAGTTACCATTCACAATAAACAATTTTGCATTATTACATATAAATCCTACAAATTCGTAAAAAGTATTATAAATAAAAAAAATGCAGTCTGTTTCTATATAAATTCTTTTATCACTCAAATCCATCATTACCATTCAAGTTTTTTAGTCTATTACTTTGAGGACCAAACTTTGCAACAAGTTTTCTGACTTTTAGAACCCTTTGTTCTTTGATCGTTGATTTTTTAGATTCAATTGATCTTTTACCAAATGACATGACTGAAGCTCTTGCAGTTGATGTTGTTTTTGCACCTGTTGATACTGTAACAAGCTGAGAACTCTCTTTTTCCAAAGTTTGGAATGAACTTCGTGAAACAATAGATGGCATCTTAAACAGATTAGTTGGTGATGAGTTCAACTCTTCAGTCAAATCAATTGTTGATCTATTACGTCTCTCTGGAGTATTCGATGCGATTTTAAGATTGGAATTTTGTTTTAATGAATGTAAATCATTTCCAAATTCATCTTCATCCCCAATGCTATATCTTCTATTGAAAGTTGATTCATAACCTTCATCTGGGTTACTAATAAATGATAATGATTTTTGAACAAATGCAAGTGTGATTTTCTTCTTCTTTTTAGTTAATGTACTTGGATCTTTGAAATCCTTTTTATGTACCTGAAATGGATTATCTTCTTCTCTATCGTCATCTGAATTTGATTCAGATTCTTCAGGAATACCAAAAACTTCATCCTTCACATCTGTAGCTTCTTCAGAAAGTGCATCAAAAAATGCTTTTGATCTTTTATCCTTAGATAGTTTGAATAATGCTTCATTTTTTTCTAATTGTTCTCTTTTCTTCATTTGATTATAAATTCTATAACTTTTCATAACTTCATCTTCCCCATCATCGACATCTAATTCAAAATCAACGTCTTTACCTCTTTTACCTAATTTACCAGACTCAAGATCTTTTAAAATTCTTTCCAATAATGCTTTTTCCTCAGCATTTGTTTCTTCTCTAATTTTGGTTTCAATTTCTGCTCTATTATATTTAATCTTGGAAAAATCATCGTACATTGCTTCATCTTCAGAATTCTCAACATCTGATTTTTCACCATCAGCACCACCAATACCAAACCATTCATCTTCTGATTCTTCTGCTTCAGCTTCCATCATTTTATCTAACCCTTTTGATTTCATCTCTTGTTTTTGTTGTTTTAATTTCCGGGCTTCTTCACGACGTTCTTGTTTCAATAAGATAGCATGTTTGATCCTTTCTTGCTTTTCTTCCTCTGTTTCTTCAGGTTCTTCTTCATCACTTGAATAATTTTTTCTTCTAATCAATCTTTTTGGTTTGGATACGAAATCTTCATCGTTGTATTGTTTATCATCTCCAACACTATCTTCAGTAAATATATCTTTTGATACGGAGTCAATATGCTGCTGAATGACTGGATCTTTTTGAGTTGAATTTGAATTCCCGTTATTCTGTGTTTCATCATAATCGTTATTATCAATAACTTTATTGCCATTACTTAACCCAAATGAAAAATTCAAATCTTCTTCAACTTCATCATTTGATTGTGTTTCGGTGAATGAATCTTCATCAATGACTCTATTAGCTCTTTGTTTCAGTTTAGTAAAAATATCTGTTTGAAATGAAGATTTTGGGTTTTGTGAACCTTTTTCAAATAATTGTGTCAATGATTTAGTTTTGAACTCTGTGGGTTGAATTTTTGTTGCATCAAATGATTGTGTCAAATTACCACCAAAATCTCCAAATATAGTAATGTTATTGTCATTATGGTTTTGTGAATGTGTCATTCCATCCACAGAGTTCGAGTTGGCTTCTCTTTCTTCTTCTTCTTCTTCATCATCTTCAATAACCATTCTATTACCTCTTTTTTTCTTAGTCATTTGCTTTTGTTCAACTGTAATTTCATTACTATTATCATCTTCATCACTTTCTTGAACATCACTTTCTGGAACATCGCTTTCTGGTATTTCATCTTGGTATTCCAGATCAGAATCTTCTAAACCTTGTTTTCTTCTTTCTTCTGCTTCTTCCTTTTCTTCTTTTTCTCTTAAACGATTGTTTTGTTCAATATGTTTTTGTAATAAAGCTTGAACATCCATTGTTTCCTGTTGTAGAAACTCTGTTTCTTGAGGTAAGTGGGGTTGGAGAAGTTTCTCCTCTTTAATTTGTTTCTTATTTGCTAACATCAGTTGGTCAAATAGCTGTTTTTTAGATAACATTGCAGTATTCTTCTTGGTCTTCAGTTTGTCTGAAACTTTTTTACTGAACTTCGCTTTGATTTCTAGAATTGAAGATTTAGAAGGTTCAAGGAATTCATCTGAATCATCTGGATCGCTATCAAGAACAACAGTTGGTGGGTTTCTCTCTAAATCTGGTGGCATCTTGAAAAGCAATGATTCTGGTATTGAAGGTCTAGTATTCTTTGGTTGTGGGAAAATTTTTGATGGATCATCATCATCACTATCTGATGATGATAATATATCGGCAGTTTGAGTTTGAGTTTGAGATGTTGTTTGTACTTTCTTATCCATACCGAACGCTTTAAATAGTGAGTTCTTGTCAAACTTTTTAACAACAAAGGTGTTGATGCTGATGAGATCATCATGAGGCTCGTCATAGTCTTCTTCATCTTCTTGATTTTGTTCTTCAGCTCGGTTAGTTTTGTTGTCCAAATCCTTGTTTTCTTGACTTTTAGACTCTTGTTCTTTCAACAATCTTTCTGTTCTTTTCTTCTGAGCTAATTCTTCAATTTTCTTGAGTCTTTGCTCTTTTTGAGTTCTATCTAATTCGTCTAATTGATCTTGAGTCATTGGAACTTTACCAGGAGATGCAATCTTTGGCTCAACTTCGTTATCAGAATCAGAGTCATCAATAAACAGATTAGACCGTATTGATTTAGTTACTTTGAATCCTTCTTCTTCTTTTTCTTTTTGTTCTAAAGGATCAGCAAGAGTAGATTTTATACTATCAGTCATTGGATCTATGTTTGTTGGAACTATTTGCGTTGGTTTTTCTTGGGAAGTTTGGGGAAAAATCTTTTGTGTTTCATCTTCATATTGTGTAATTAATTGAGTGCTTTGCACTGATCTGACTTTTAATTCTTGGATTTCTTGAGTTTCAGTCTCAATGGCAATATGTTGTGAATCAGTTTCTATATTTTGTTTTCCACTATCAACTTCAAGTGCTTTTTTTGATGAAATAGATTGCGACAATTCTGTTTCAATAGGCTCTATCTTTTGGGTTTCAGTTTCTTGAGTTTCTGATTGATTTTCAGTCTCAGCTTCCAGGTCACCCTTTAACCGTCTTGTAACTTTATCAATAATAGATGAAAGTCCCAACATATTGAGAGAATCAGAATGCTGATTGTTCATACCCTGGAATGAAGGATTCACACTCTCTTTAGTACTAATCTTATCACCACAAAACCTTACATCTTTGTCTATATCATCACTACCATCTATTGCCTGGGTATCTAGTTCATCTTCCAAAGGAACAATAGAAACATCAACTGTCTTTCTGAAAATCTTTGCCTTGATCGGAGAGTTATCCAAATCGTCTAACAAGTCCATTGAAGGGTATTCTTCTTAAAATGGCTTACGCTTCTGAAACCTAGCAGTTGTAAACACGAAAGATGAGAAAACGCGTTTATTTCGTGTTTGAAACATCGCTGCAAACCATTTGATATTACGTAAGTAATGACAAATCCGGTCTTGATTTTTTGATTTTTTTTAGTCGAACCTATTTTAAATCACAGAAAGAATCCAAAACAGGATTTGAACCGATTTGGAAGAGCGATTTGAAGGTCTCCCGGTATGCCTGCTTTAGACTATCCAAGTGTGTCTGCCACAACGCCCAGATCATTTGGAAGAAGAGCATTGGGAATCACCTCTCTAAGGAATTACAAAGTCGCACACCAGAAAGTGTCAATTGATGTTGATTTCGAAAACAATGCCATTGAAGGGGTCACCGATATCATTATTATCCCTAATGAACCTACGTTGAAGTCAGTAAAGCTTGATTGCCGTGATATGGAAATAACTAATGTTTTAGTCAATTCAAGAAGAGCGAAATACCAGTATAAGGACCCATTTCATCAAGAGTTTTTAGAATTTACACATCAAAGTGAAAAAGAACCTCTGATATCAGACAGTCATCAACATCATTTCTATAAAAATAAATTCAGTAATCTATACAATGGGGAAAATACCGAAGAGTTGGTTGTTTTGATGCCAGAGAAAATGAAACTCTCTTTACAAGATCCTTCTGCCATTAATACCATTACACCTTCATTCAGGGATTCACCAGGTAGTTTCAAAGCTGCAACTGCCTCTGAAATGATATACAGTCCTATAAGTATCAAAATAGAATATAAAGTCAAAAATCCTAAAACAGGTCTACATTTTGTTGGTGGTAAAAGTTCAAATATACCTAAACCTGATTGGCATGTTTATACAACTAACTCAACATATGGTGTAAGCACATCTTCGTGGGTTCCATGTATTGACAATTTATGGGAAAAACCAACATGGGAGCTAGAGATCAATGTTCCTCAAACTTTGAAAGATATTGGTGTTTCTCAAATTATTGGGACTAATCACAATGTGAATCATGTTGAAGAAGATGATGATGCTGAAGAGAGTAGTGACATTTTAGTCATTGGTGGTGATTTCAGTAACCAAAAGGAAAGTGCTCATCCTGTTGACCTTTCGAAGAAGGTCGTTTCTTTTGCTATATTTAATCCAACTTCTCCACACCACGTTGGTTGGGCAGCTGGTCCATTTATAATGAGACCATTCCTTAATTTAAAAGAAGAAGAAGAATCTGAAACTACTGAAGAAAAAGATACAACTGCTATTCCCTCGTCTATTTATTGCCTGCCGTCACAAGAACGTGATGCCATTAATACAACAGTTTTCTTATACAAAGCAATTGATTTTTATTCAAGGGAGTTTGGTTCATTCCCATTTACAAGTAATGCAATGGTTTTTGTGTCAGACTTAGATGTTAAATATAGTGGGTTTGCTGGTTTCACTGTTCTAAATAAAAAACTGTTGTATAGACCTGATGAAATTGAACCATTATTCAAATCCACTTATACATTATCAGTTGCACTATCAGAACAATGGTCAGGTATAAACGTTGTTCCAAAAACATATAATGATTTATGGGTAACAATTGGTATCGCACATTATATGGCACAACAATTTATAAAGAAGATGATGGGTGTTAATGAATATAAATTCAGAATTAAAAAACAAGCCGATCAGATTTGTGAAGAAGATGTTGGTAAAAGACCATTGTCTGAACCATTTTTAAAATACCCAGTCTCTGTTCATGATTTGAAGTTCATCACATTAAAGTCTCCCATTGTGTTATTCATTTTAGATAGAAGAATGACTAAAACTGATAAATCATTTGGCCTTTCAAGGGTCATTCCAAAAATCTTCTTACAAGCAATGTCTGGTGATTTAGCTAATGGAAGTTTAAGTACTGATCATTTTCAACATGTTTGTGAGAAAGTTAATCATAATAGATTGGATTCATTTTTCAGACAATGGGTAAGTGGTTCTGGTTTTCCAATTTTCAGGGTTACACAAAGATTCAATAAGAAGAGAATGTTTATTGAAATGGGTATTAGACAAGTTCAACAGAAAGAAGTTCAACAAAAGCGTTTGAATGCAGAATCTTTCATCTCTGATGCAAAAGTTGAATTGGAAGATGACGGATCATCTCATATTTCCCCAACATTATTCACCGGTCCAATGACTATTCGTATCCATGAAGCTGATGGTACTCCATATGAACATATTGTTGATCTAAAAGAGGGTTTTACGAAATTGGACATTCAATATAACACAAAGTATAAAAGGCTTAAAAGATCTCAAAAGCAAATCCGTTCTGAAAAGGAACAAAGGGAGGCTGCCGCTGAAGAAGATGATAATGTTCTATTACATTGTCTAGGTGATAATCTACAATCAGAAAAAGAAATCAAAGAATGGGAACTTACAGAATGGACTAAAGAAGAGGAAGATAGAATGACAAACGAAGCTTTTGAATGGATAAGAGTTGATGCTGATTTTGAATGGATTTGTAAAATTCATATTAATCAACCCGATTATATGTATGCTTCCCAACTGCAACAAGATAGAGATGTTGAGGCTCAGTTGGAATCAATCAATTATTTTGCCAACTCTAATGCCAGTCCATTATATTCAACTATTTTACTTCGAACGTTAATGGATCCGAGATATTATTACGGTATTAGAGTTGAAGCTGCTCTTGGCATGGCTAAATTCGCTAAAGAACAAGTCCATTGGATTGGTTCAAAACATTTGCTAATGGCTTTTAAAAATTTATTTTGTTTCCCAAACTCAACCATCCCGTTACCAAATAATTTTTCAGATTTTCCTCTATACTTTATCAAAAAAGCTATTCCATCAGCATTATCAACAATTAAAGATTCAACAAACAATTGTCCATTGGAAATCAAGAAAATTCTATTAAACATTCTTAAATATAATCAAAATTTAGATAATCCATATTCAGATTCTTACTATATAGGACATTTAATTAATTGCATTGTTAACACGCTAGTTGCAAATCCATTAATTGATAATGCAACCCAATTAAGCGATAAAGATAGAAATTTTTTAGATGATGCAGTATCAGAAATTTCAAGACATCAAAAACTAGAAGAATGGACAGAATCCACCAACTCAGGATCTGTTAGTTCTGTTGCATTAAAAGAAAAAATTAGGCTTTCAAGGGCTGGTTTATATAAATTTGATCCAGAAGATCTGTTAAATCATACGAAATCTCAATTTACCTATGATACTAGAGTATATGCATTTGATGCTTTATTCTCAATGGGTGCTTTGAAAAACGTATCAATTTTAAAATATTTCTTTTTATTGTTAACTTTTGAAAAGTCATTATATTTTAAACATCGTTTGGTCACCATGTTCACAACAAGTTTTGGTCATGCTGTTATTGAGGGTGTATCAATCGATTTAGATGAACATGAATTAATGAAAGAAATCACTCTGACCAAGAAAATCAGAAACACTAATGATGGATTATTTGTTGTTGAAGAAGGTGTTCAAGATCAATTTGAGTCAAGAAGAGATGCAGCAGCAAGAGCTACTTTGAAAGGTGCTACTAATATCTTAAGAAGGGATTATGGTTCTTATAAACCTTTAGAAAATGAACTTTGGGATGCAGTCAGACAACCTTTATTCAACATTTTGGAGAAAAGGGATCTTTATGAAATTCTAGAAGTTCTAATTCCTGGGTATGATGAGTTTTTAGTTAAATTCCCATTACCAAGAGAACGTAAAATTAAAGCAACTAATTTGGGTAATGGTAAAGTTTCATTGAAAAGAGCTGCTTTATTCAAACTTACAATCACCAAACCAACTGGTCAAATCAATACATCAAAAACCCATGCTAGAAATAAATCATTAACGAAATCAGTTCAAATAAAAAGTGCATCAAAGGTTATCAAATATAAAGCTGACATCAAACGTTCTAAAACTGGGCCACTAAGATTTGTTAAAATTTCTAGATCAAAGAGAACAATCACTGTTTCATCAGATCCATTAAGACGTTCTAAAAAAGTTGATCATGGTTATATTAGTCCTGAATTTAAATTAGAAGCCGCATCCAAAGTTACAATTAACAAATCTAATCAAGCGAAGCCTATTGATATTTATCAATTAGATCCTCCAACACAGCCAAAGATCAAACTAAAATTGAAATTGAACAATAAATAGCATAATATATCAACTTTAAGTTAAATTGTTATATTTGGAAAAACTATACTAAATCAAAAAGAGGTGGTATTTATTAATGAAATAAATGACTTGTAATATTATTATAAATATTTACACTTGTAGAATATGAATAAGTTTTCTATGAATGTTTATACACAATAATGCTATATATATGTGGTTTATAAATTATTTTTTTTAATTTGAGTTAATGTTTTTCTGGAAGACATTTGAAATGAAAATTGAAATTTGTTGATTTAATAGGATAAAGATAAAATGAATTAAGGAACAACGAAAGAAAACTGTATGACACATATCATACATCTTCAACAGTAAATACCTTGAGTTAACAATTGAAATTGATCATAAAGTCTGGTATATATACTTCCAATACTTTTGGCAATCAATACATTTTCAACAAATTCATCACATTCAGATTCAGATAAATGAGATTGAAATCTTTGTTTGAATTGTAATGAGGTCTGTTCACCAGCTTTAAAACAAGGTAATCCACTATCTTTTTGCATTAGTTCAACCATTGTTATTAATTGATCAGCATGTTTTCTTAATTCTCTGAATGCAATTTTAGTAAGTTGTTTGAATTTTTTGAATGGTTCTCCTTCTAATCCACCCAACACTTCAACGTATTCATAAGGTAATTTGAAAGGGGCAGCTTCAAAGCCAACTGAGCCAGGTGAATTCGACAACAGGAATCCAAAATCAATGTGAATTATATGACCCTCATGATCTAACATGATGTTACCATTATGACGATCTTTGATTTGTAATAAATAACAAATAATTGAATATGAAGCTAATGATTGTGCGAAGTTATCCTGAGCTTTTCTATATTTAATTGAATTTGGTTCACCAAATGATCTTCCAAAATGTTCAGTTAATGAAGTGATTGTCCCTTTGACATTTTCACCATTTTCAATAGATATTTTTGTTAAAGCTTTTTTAATTGAATGAACAGATAAAGCATTTGTAATAGTTTCAACTAACCCAGTATTTGCACTTGTTATTAAAATTCTCATTCTTTTGACCCAGACAGGAGTATTTGAAGCTCTCCAAATTGATGCCATTGCTTGAATCAATTGGGATGCAAATGCCTCTTGTCTCAAATCATCACCAGTTTTGGCAATAACTGAACATAATTCCCAATTTTCTAAATGACCATATGCACTATTCTTTTTTATTCTTTCTCTTCTAGTCGCCCAGTCTTCACCTAAATAAGCATTATTTTTACCAGTAGCTAAAACACCACCAACTTTTAAATCATTTTCAAATTTACGTTCACCTGCTGCTCCGTGAATGGCTTCAAGGTCTTTATAACCAAAGTTGTCTTGCAAAGATTGCATCGAAGCAATAATTCTTGCTTTGATTGCAGTTGATTGATCAACAGGTAATGTGTTCGTATTTGAATCTAATTGTGATAACATTACAGCAGCAATTCTCATTTGAGTTGCCAAGTCTGAGGAGTTTGAACCTTGACCAGATGTTGAAGGTTGTTTCATAATTTCTTCAGAGATACCAAAATGATAATCTGCACTAAAATTCAATTCATCGTTACGATGTTCTTCATTTTCAATAATTGGAACTTTTGTAGTTGAAGAAACAAACACTTCTTTCGTAAAATTATCATTAACATCTGTATTTTTTAATTTAACAACTGACAGATCACCTAAATCAGTTTCAACTGGCTTCTCGTCAAGGTATTCATTCGGTTGAGGAGAATTAATGTGAGAATTTGTTTGAATGCCTAAATCAAAAATATAAGAATTATTTGGTTTTTCGTGTAATAATTTATCATTTGATGAAGTTGTTGGGTCAAAATCTAATTCATCTGCTAGATATTCAATCAATAGTAGGAATGGAACTCTCTCAGCTGAATTTAATACTGCAGCTTCATTGGCTGTAATGTGTACAATTTTATGTAATTTACCTCTTCTGTTTGGTGGTAATAAAGTTGGAATGTCAACTTCAGCAGGTAAATCTCTATTCATTAATGATAATTCAGCGCGTAAAGAGGATAGCCGAGCTTCTTGAGGAACTTGACTCAATCTAATTGAAATTGATTGTAAAGCAATTGCAAATTGAGTTTCACATCTAAAATAATTGGATTTCAATAGTTTAATCTTTGCTGGAGTTGACATTAATCCAGGTGAGATATTTCTGTAATTGGCACCATGAGACGATGAAGAACTTCTATAATGTGATCTGCCTCTTGCTGAGTGATAATGGTGTAACGAAGATGAACTATTTGGAGATGAAGGACCTGACTGAGAGTTGTGCAAATCAGGCATTGAGACTGAATTGCCCTGATTTTCAAAATTATGAGATAATATTGGAGATGAAGCAGTTGATAAATCATCTCCTTGTTCATAAAATTGAGTTCTTAAAATTTCTTTTGGTAATCTATGTCTTTTCCCTTTTTTAATCAAATCATCAGCAATAGTATCAATTGAATCGAATTTCAATCCTTTTGGAGTATCATCAATTGGGGATTTTTTCTTGTAACTTTGATCAGTTGAATTTTTACGAATTGTATCATACATAATTGAATTTTGAGAATTTATTCTTGAATTACTTTGAGTGTTTTTCAAAGTTAAATTATCAGTTAGTTTATCTTTGAAATTCTTTACTAACTCAAACACAAATGATTTCTGTTTCCTACCTTGAGATTTAGCGACTGGACCAATATATTGACCTAATTGCGGTAAACCAATTGATGCACCAATTACCGAAGTCATGATAACAGATGGAGGAATATTCTCTCTTAATTGTTTGGAAGGAGCAGCACCAATATTGAATAAGATGTATTGAAGGTTATTCAACACTCTTCTTGCACTCTGGAAAGCATAGGAATTTGGGTTATCTGCTAAATCTGTTAAATGTGCTTGTAAATACCAAAATGTCAACAAAGTAAAATGAGGATGTTGAGTTGAACACTCTAGTAATAGGTCTTCTAAAGCCATTGACTCAGTTTCTACTGTAATCAATATTTGACATAGTTGAGGTATGAAAAATGACAACTCTTCAATTTTGTAAGTTCTTAATTTTTGGCATAAATAATGATGAATTCCAATGTTTTGAGCATATCTTCTTAAGTAAGCAATACACATAAATAGACTGAATTGCTCGGATTCAATGAATCTTAGCAGTAGTGAGTTCCCACTTTGATCCATGATCTAGGATAAATAATTAGTGAACTATGAAAACCAAATAAAAAACAAAATTAAAAAAAAAATATAATTGGGCTTATATATCAGATTGAAATTCTGGACTATTGACAATAAAGTGGAGGTATGAGTGATATGAAAAATAGAATTATGGCTCAATTGAATATACAATGCATGGAATTTCTGTGGTTCTGAAGTGAAACCCAGTTTTAAATGATTATTTTCACTGAATCTTTCGTTGCTTTCTAGTTTATTATTGGAAACTTCAAAGATTTTTTTTTTGTTTTTGTGTTTTTGGTTGATTTGGCGTAAATTCGCGGAGACTTCCTAATTCGGACCTTTCGCAGTTTTTTCGCTACAATTTCATAAAATGGCGTAAAATTATTTGATTAAAATTATTCAGATTTTGATTTTGATTTCTTCTTTTTCTTCTTTTCTTCGTCTTTATCTTCATCTTGGTCTCTGGATCTCTTTTCTTTCTTTTCTTTTTTCTCTTTTTTTTCTTTTTTTTCTTTCGTAGAGTTACTTTCATAGGCTTCTTCTTCTGGTGCTACATACTTTTGAGCCCGTTCTTCAGCTTTCTCAACAAAAGCAGTCTCTTGGTTGGAACGTTTCTCTTGTAACTCTTTAATCTTCTTAGCTCTATCACTTAAGAAGTACTCACCAGATTCAATTTGTAAATCAATCTTTCTAGGTAATTGAGCAGGTGGGAACGGAGTATAAACTCTTTTTGCTTTCTTCTTATTAGCTTCATCTTTAGATTGTTTAGGTTTCTTTCTGGCAACGTTTCTTTTCTTAAATTGAGGTAAGAATCTTGACCAATCTTCACCTGCTAATTCTGGTTTTTTTTGTAACTCTCTCTTAATCATTAACTCTTTAATATGATAGATTGGATGAATGTTGTTCATACAATCCTCAACGATTCTTCTCAGCTCTTTCAAGCCTTTGAAAGGACCCATTGCAGAAACAGTGTTACCTTGAACTAGAATATAACAGTTAGTTAATAATTCTAAAGCTTTCAAAGTATTACCATCTGGCCCAACTAATCTTTGTCTACGTTTAACAAATCTATCTTTGTTTGAAACGATGTTACCAATTTTGATAACATCACATGCAATATCATCTTGTAAGATCTTAAGAGCTTGAGGTAAGGGCACTGATCTGGCTAATAATCTTGTTAAGTCTCTTGCTTTTAGAATAATGGCAGGATCAAACGTTTTTCTGGTGGTTTTCACTGTCATTGAACCATCAACTAAATCTAAAGTGGCAGCAACAAAATGGTTTTCTAAAGCTTGGGTAACTTCTGGCCAAACTTGTTTCAAATATGCTTCTCTATATTTTGGGAACAATGTGACAAAACTTGATTCTTCCGCAAATGGTTGTCCAGAAGCATTATCTTCTGGTTTAAACTCGTCAATCTTCCACTTATCAATATCTGGAGTATCCCATGGCTTATCTCTATTGTGACTTGAGACCATTCTTGGTAATCAGTTTACAAAATAATCAAAAGATCTCATCTCTTTAGAAGTAGAAAAAAAATATTTTACAGAAAAAACTTTAGGGCGGTGCTCAAAACTATTTCTGAATGGAGTATTTACTGTATTAGGTAGTTTTACAATGATTTTTATAAAATAAATTTTTTTTAACCTCATCGCAATAATATAATTTATTTTGTCAGTTATTCTTTATTTCTTATAAAATTTTCGCTTGTTATACTCAAATAGAAAGATCATAGATGCCTCCAAAGAATACAAAAACCAATAAAGTGAGTAAGAAAGCCGGTAAATTCAAAATATTGAAAAATTCTGTCAAATCAGGAAAATGTAAGACTGAGAAACTAAATCAATTAGATCAATTTGACGTTTTCAATATTGGTGGAGCTCCATGTGTTAGAGAGGTTAAGAAATCTTTTTTGGACCTCAAGTCATTAAAGAAGGACATGCAAGTCGATCAACAGAGGAAAGATGAGGATAAGAAGAAGTCAGAAGAGGCTAACGGTGATTTACTTAAACAGTTGGATTCGATTTTGTGATACTTGTCTGGTTTAGTTTATAGAGTATAAAATTTAATGGGTAATGATTAATAAAATGGTAATCTGATGTATGGTATAGCAATAAGCTGAACCAGGTCCAACCTGTCGCCTGAAACTAGTACACCACTCATAACTAAACTCTACAAGGAGCTGGAGTCTTGATGTATGTACATAAAAATTGATTAGCTACAAATAAATCATGACCAGGATATGTTCCATCAACTCACTTATTACTTGTCTTAAACTAAAGACAACTATATATCTTTGGATTCTGAATATGAGTCGGTAGCTACATATAATCATCTTTTCACAAGTTTCCACTTTCTCCTAGAGACTCTGGAGTCTCAGACTCATTGGACTCGCGAGTCGCTATATAAAAATGGTGTCCGGATGAGGCCGTTCCTCAAAATTCCACGGGAATTTCAATCTGCATAAATTCTTCAATTTTTGTAAAATGTGTCAATTTTGGCATAAATTTCATGAAACTGTCCATTGTCCACTATTTAATCACTGAATTGAAGTCAAATTCCATTCATTTTCAACCAGTTTCAACTGACTTTTTTAACAATTTTGATAGTCAGTATTCTAACGGCTTCACATCAAAAAGTGAAAAATTTTCAACCAATCAAAATCAAGAAAAATTGTTTTTGATGCAACTCTTTTTATGATGTGACTCTCAAAAGTTTTGTAAGGGTACACATTTCGATAAGAATTAAAAAAATTCATCAATAAAAGAATTGAAAGATTTTTGTTTTTGTCTTATTTTACAATTTGTTTGCATTGTATCTTTGCTCATGTCTTCTTCTTCTGAACTAGCAAAGTCCACAGGTAGTGAACAAGTGGAACAAGGAACTATTTCTAAGCTCCATCTTCAACATGATATTGAAACCAGTACAGATGAGATCACTATTGACGACGGTTATAAACATGATTTACGTAAAAATTTCAGTATTTGGTCCTTACTAGGGGTTGGATTCGGTTTGACTAATTCTTGGTTCGGTATCTCTGCCTCTTTAGTTGCTGGTATTTCATCTGGTGGTCCAATGATGATCGTCTATGGTATCGTCATCATTGCCTTGGTATCTGTTTGTATTGGTTCATCATTATCTGAATTAGTTTCTGCTTTCCCAGAAAACTCAGGTGGACAATACTACTGGACAGTTAAATTAGCTCCAAAAAAATATAGAAGATTTTGGGCTTATATGTGTGGTTCAGTTGCTTGGTTCGGTTCTGTTTTCTCTTCATCTTCGACCATTTTAGCTGTTGCTTCGAGTATCATGGGTATGTACGTTTTAGGTGCAGGTTTAGATAGACCACCAAAAAGATGGGAAGTATTCTTAACTTTTGAATTATTGAATGGTTTTATTGCATTATTCAACATTTGGGATAAACCATTACCATATATTACTCAATGGGCTCTATATACTTCATTATCGTCATTTGTTATCATTACTATCACTGTTTTAATTTGTGCAAGAGGTAATTATCAAAGTGCAAAATTCGTTTTTGCAACTTTTAATAATGAAACTGGTTGGGAATCAGGTGCAATTGCCTTTATTGTTGGTTTAATTAATCCTGCGTGGTCTTTCTCTTGTTTAGATTGTGCTACACATATGGCTGAAGAAATCTATAAGCCTGAAAAATATATTCCAATTTCAATTCTAGCAACAGTTGCAATTGGTTTTACCACTTCATTTATTTACTCAATTTCAATGTTTTTTTCAATGAAAAATCTAGATTTAGTTTATGCTTCAAACACAGGTGTTCCAATCTTAGATATTTACTATCAAGCTTTGGGTAACAAACACGGAGCTTTATTCTTAGAATCTTTAGTTATCTTAACTTCATTTGGTTGTACCATTTCTGGTCAAACTTGGCAAGCAAGATTATGTTGGTCTTTTTCAAGAGATAATGGTATTTTAGGTTCAAGATATTGGTCTCAAGTTAATCCTAAGACTAAACTACCAGTCAATGCCAACTTAATGTCTTGTTTCTGGGCTGCTATTGTTGGTTGTATCTATCTAGGTTCCACTACAGCTTATAATGCAATGGTTACTGGTTGTATTGCGTTCTTATTGATTTCATACGCCATTCCAATCACATTTCTATTGATCAAAGGTAGAGATAATATCAAACATGGTCCTTTCTGGTTAGGCAAATTCGGTTTGTTTTGTAATATCGTTACATTGTGTTGGACTGTGTTTGCCTTAGTTTTTTTCTCATTCCCATTTACAATGCCAGTTACTGCTGATTCTATGAATTATGCATCTGTTGTTATTGTTGGTCTTATTGGTTATGCGACATTTTATTGGTTCATTAGAGGTAGACATAAATTTGCTATTCAACACGCTGATTTAAGTGATGATTATAAAGGTGATTTACTTTCTGAAGACAAAACTGAATAGATTTGGGTCATTATAACCTATATAGAGTTGTATGTTAGTTTTAGAGATGTATGAAATTTTAGAGTGCGTTTTGTTGTTTTTTATACAAATTTTTGCTGGGTTTTGTGTTAAGTTCGTTCAACTAATTTGTTTTTTTCATGAATTGTTGAACCATTGTATGTTGTTTTTTGATTTAATGTATTTTTAATCTAATGCTTTAATATTTCTAATTATTTTAATCAAACTGTACCATGTTTTCTAAATTAATACTATTCATTAAACTTATAAACTAACTAAACACATTTCAGGAACAACCCCTCTATTATCATTAAAAATATAATCCCCATATTTATTAAGAGAATCACCATTTTCATTACATTTTTCAATCAAACACCAACAATCTGTATGCCTTGCTAGAATTTTAACAAATTCACCGGTTTTGATAGTCACTTCATCAGTTAATCTTTTATCATAAGACAGTTTAACTTTATAAATTTTATCAGTCTCAATTGGTTCATGATTTTCAACTCTTTGTTCAAACCCATTCAATTTAACTGATGGTGAATGATCATATGAACCTGGAAATTTGGGTAAAGGTTTGTCTAATTTTTTTTTACTGACATGAATTTTTGGGACTTGTTGAATTCTCAAGTTTGTATTTAAATGACTTTTATCGTTTTTAACGAATTGTTGAGTGATTGTTTCACTTGAGTTTGTACCTATTCCTTTATAAAAAGGTTTAGTTTGATCGATATAAACAGATTCTGGATAACTTGGTAATAAAACTGAAGATCTTTGGCTTGTTTTCAAATTAGATGAATGATTGTTTAAATTTTTAACTTTAACTTTATTTAATTTGAATTCTTTTAATACAATCATTGGTGAAATAGGCCCCCCTGTAGTGAGACTTGACCTTACGGAATTTCCTTCTTCATCAAGGTTTGACTGTTTCAAAAACCATTTGCTTAGTGGTGTATTTAGTTTCCAGTTCGTTTTACCAGGTTCTGCAATTTTAGAATCTTTCAAACTTGATTCAGATTGGCTATTATTTATATATGGCAATGATATTGAACTGTTATTATATAGAGTCTCATCTTGAGAGTCATTGTAATTCTTTTCAACTTTATAATTTGCCCTAACGCCATAAGGAGAGTTATTTAACTCATTTATTGGACTTATTCTATAATTATATTTCTCATCATAATGATCTTGTAATTTTCTTTCTGCAATTCTTTTAGAGTTAGATTTTCTTCTCTTTAAAAGGAACCACACACCTAATAAGAGTAATGCTAACCCTAAAACACCGAATGGTATACCAATAACTAATCCTATGTTAGTATCACTAATACTTGATGCCTTACTAAAACGTGATCCAGATTGTGCGACTTCGCCATTACTTTTAATGCTCCCATTGAATGACGATACTGGATTTGTTGCGCTTGCACTGACATCTACTGTACTTGATGAAGTTTGTCTTGTTGTGAGGGTTGAAATAGTGATGGGATCTAAACCTTTATTTTCTAAAGTTATACCTGCATTTGAGGTCATTGTGTTAGACTGAGTATCAACAACAATAATTTTGAATTCCTTTATACCTTGAATGATGGCTGTTTGAGTGGCTTCCAGTGTTGAAGTAAAATTGATATCGATTTCAATGGTTGAAGTTGCTGTCATTTATTTCAAGAGGAATCATGATGAAGTTTTCTTAAACTTTTAAGAGATTTACATTCACTTTTATAATTGTTCTTAAGTTAAGTTACCAATTTTTTGGTTTCATCTTAGTTTTGTTTCATGTTTGTGCCAAAATAGTTCATACAAAAAAATTGTTTCATATTTATTAACTTGCAAGAATTTCCCAAAAATAGCTTTGAAATTAAAGCAAAATTAGTTACTATGTCATCCATTTATAAGCTGTGGCAATTATGAAAGTTTTGAGACAGATGTTTTAAGTTAAATTTAAAGCATGAAAAATTATTCTTTATTCGTTATCGTTGATCGTTAATCATTAATCAAAATTGATTTTGATTACGTAATTGTATTACGTAAGACAGGAGTCTCATATTGTAAGCCCCTCCCAAATGTAAAGAAAATGGTTGTATAGTGTAGTGGTCATCACTTTCGGTTTTGATCCGGACAACCCCGGTTCGAATCCGGGTACGACCTCTTTTTTACCTCAACCTTCATCTGTATCTTTCAACTCAAAGTACGATTCTTTTAAATGATCGACTTTTCTTTGGTACTAAATTGTAAGTTGTAATTTATTTCTCATGATTTTTTTTTTCTCTGTAAAAATTTATATTGAACTCTATACAACTTTACTCTAATTTTGGCATTATGTCTTCTTTAATATTCTTTTCAACTTGATTTTTCCTTTCGGGGGTGTTGCACACGAATTTATTGGCATCGGTTCAGTCTTGCCAATCTGGCCTGTTCGACTATGTTATTGTAAACCACGCAGCTATGGCCCATAAATACTTCATTATATGAGTGCGTCTATTAGAATTAAAACGGCTGTTGTTCAAATATCATTGTTTCATAGTTATCTTAGTAATCTTTCGATTTGATTCATTTTGAGATTCATCTAAATTGGTCTGGAATTTGTTGTTTTGTGATTCAATAATATGAGGTAGGAGATTTTTTGTGACGAATGAAGGGATCAATCAAGCCAGAAATTTCATCCCAGCCATACTTGATTAATTTGGTTCCACCATAGCATCGCTTCTGTCTCAAACACCAAATAAACTCAATATAGTTATTGATGTCTTTGGCTTTATCAAATCCCATTTTACCAATGTTTGGCAAGATGATATCATGTTCCAGTGTAATTTTGATGTTATTATTTGATTGAGTAATAGTTGACCATATTTCTTGATAAAGTATACTACATTTAGCTTGAAACCAAAAACATGTGATTTAACAATCTTTTAAAGTATGAAAGCCACGATTTTGCCCCATATAGAGGTTGGTTCATCATCTTCCCAAACAAGAGCATCTATCTCGTTTCTATCAGTATCAATGTCAATGTCTTCCAACCTCAAGAAAATCCTCGTTCTGAAATAACATTGGAATCCAATCCATACGACAAAGAATAAGATTGCAGAAACATAAGCAGTAAAGAATGATGAAACATGGAAACCTTCAACAAATGATTCGTAACCGTTGATGATAATAATCAAAGCCATGAAGAAAATTGCATAGTATGATAAATAAGGCATTAAAGGAGCTTTGAATGGTAAATCATTTCTAGACATTCCTCTTGATTTTAAAGCTTGCATAAATCTAACATGAGCAAGTGAAATGAATAACCATGCAAACATACCTGCGATAGCAGTGATATTTAAAAACCAATCAAAAACAGTCTGACCACCATTAGACAAAACTAAGAAAGATAACGCACCAAATAAAGCAGAAAAAAGCATCGCATATAATGGAACACCTTGTTTATTAGTTTTAGCAAAGAACCTGAAACATAAACCACTTTTAGCCAAACTATATAAGATTCTTGAAGAATAATAAACATTCGAATTGCCTGCTGAAATGATAGTGATTAAAATGACTGCATTAAAAATATCTGGTAAAACTTTTGTTTGACAATTTTGAATGGCGATAAGAAATGGAGATGTAGAAACATAGTTCTCAGTTGAGCTAAAAGCTGGATCATTATAAGGAACTAACATACCTAAGAATAATAAAGACAATAAGTAAAAAATAACAATTCTTGCAATAGTCTTGTTGATAGCTTTAGGAATGGCCTTTCTTGGATTTTTGGATTCACCAGCAGAGATACCAACTAATTCTGTACCTTGATAAGTGAAAGCAGCATTAACTAATGAGGAAACCCACCCTAGAAATCTACCTTTTGCAGTCCCTACAAAAATATAACCTGGACCCCAAGCACCTGGGTTTCGCCAATATCTGAAACCAATTGGACCACCTGGAGCACCACCAACAACCATGATAAATGAATAAATGATGAAACCAACAATAGCAATAACTTTAATAAATGAAATCCAGAATTCAAATTCACCATAGTATCTAACTGGGAAAAGATTTAAACATGTAAGAAGAAACCAAAATATAAGAATCCAAGCATATAATGGTACTGAATAAGTCCAATATTGAATGATTTGCCCAATAACTGATAACTCTAACGCAAATGTAATAACCCATGAAAACCAATATAAATAACCAACTGCAACACCAAATGCTGGTGAGCAGAATCTTGTAGTGAAAACAGTGAAAGAAGAAGTGACTGGAATGAAAGTAGCCATTTCACCCAAACCTTGAACAACTGAGTAAACAATAGTACCCATGAAGATGTAAGCTATTAACGAGTTAACAGGACCAGCAATTTGTAGAGGGGTACCAATACCGATGAATAAACCAGTACCAATAGTACCCCCTAATGCTAACATGGAGATATGTCTTGATTTCAAACTTCTTTTTACTTCTTCAGATTCCTCAACAGTACCAACCTGGACATTATCCAAGGAGAGAACCTCTAGATCTTCACTTTTTGTTGATGAAGGAATGTACGATTTCCCAAACTTTGGAAGTTCAAATCCTTTCATCTTATAGTTATTGGATGACGACTTGGTAAAGAGGTTGTGAAAGGTAGAAGGTATAAGGTTACACTTATATATATCTCAAGAAAACAGTAAAAAGGGCTGCTTCTGTGACCAAAGAAAATATTGAATACAGATGCATCATCTCATATGCATGTTATCAGTAAAAGATAAAGAAAAAATAATTTCAGCCTCTGATCTTCTCGCAGTTAACTAAGTGATAACTTGCCCTTCGAGAAACTATAGCTTGTATTATTTACAGATTCACTACCCGCTACAAGCAGCATGCTCTATTCATTGTGACAATCATTTCGTCATGATGTTTCTTTCACTCACAAGACTGGATCTCTTATCATAAGACAGAAAAAGAAATTATCCGAAAATAAAGGCATCAAATCGATTCGTCCAATCATCTTTTAGACATGTCTTTGATTCCATATAGCTCAACTTGGACCCTATATATCTTCAGTACATCTTGGTTAATATAAATTAGGCATGGCTGGCCTGAAAAATCAGACACTCATAAAATCTTAGATGCTGTGTCCTCTCTACAAGATTCATGAGAATTATACGCATTTTATACTTAATTTATTGTACACTATATACATTTCTCTACATATACTTTTCAAACAATAACATCCCAGACTTTACCCCATAAAGTAGCTGGCTGGTCATCATCCCAAACAATAGCATCAATTTCTCTTCTATCAGTATCAATATCAATATCTTTTGTCTTCAAAAAGATTCGTGTCTTGAAATAACACTGAAAACCAACCCATAAAACTCCAAACACTATAACTGAAACATAAGAAGTAAAAAACAATGTAGCATCAAACCCTCCAATAAATGCCTCGTATCCATTAATGAAAATAATGATGATCATAAAGAAGATCGCATAGTAAGCTAAATATGGCATAAACAATGCCTTGAATGGTAAATCATCTCTTGAGATCTCTCTTGATTTCAAAGTCTGCATGAATCTTACATGAGATATAGAGATAAATAACCAAGTGATCAAACCAATAATAGCACCAATGTTTAATAACCAATTGAAGACATTCTTACCACCTTCAGATAATACCATGAAGGCTAAAGGTCCGAATAATGCAGACATAATCATTGCATAAACTGGCAATCCATAACTGGTTGTTTTCTTAAATATCTTAAAACAGTATCCTGATCTTGCTATACTGTATAAAACTCTAGATGCGTAATAAACGGTTGAATTGGCAGCTGAAATGATTGTAATCAGAATAACACCGTTGAAAATGTGTGGTAAAACTGGAGTTTGACAGTTTTGAATAGCAATAACGAATGGAGATGCTGAAATATAACTTGAATCTGAATTTAATGCAGGGTCATTGTATGGAACTAATAATCCAAGAAAGAATAATGACAATATGTAAAAAAATAAAATTCTGAAGAAAACTCTATTGATTGCCTTAGGAACGGTTTTTCTTGGATTTTTACTTTCACCTGCAGTTATACCCACTAACTCAGTACCTTGATATGTAAAAGCAGCATTAACTAGTGAAGAGACCCACCCTAAAAATCTACCTTTTGCGGTGCTGGGATAAATATAACCTGGACCCCAAGGTCCTGGATTTCTCCAATATCTGAAACCAATTGGGCCTTGTGGACTCCCACCACAAACCATAACTAAAGCATAGATGATGAAACCAATGATTGCAATAACTTTAACACCTGCGACCCAAAATTCAATTTCTCCAAAATATCTAACAGGACATAAATTAACTAGAAAGATAATCACCATGAATATAGCTATCCAAGCTCCCAATGGGACTGCAAAAGTCCAATACTGTATTATCTGACCAATGATTGATAACTCTAATGCAAATGTCATTGCCCATGAGAACCAATACAGATAACCGATTGATAATCCTAACGCTGGTGAACAAAATCTGGTAGTGAAAACTGTAAATGAAGAAGTGACAGGAATAAATGTGGCCATTTCACCTAGAGATTGAGTCACCGAGAACGCTAAAGAGCCAACAAAGATATATGCAATTAAAGCATTAACAGGACCAGCAATCTGTAGTGGTGTTCCAATACCAATGAATAGACCAGTACCAATCGTACCACCCAATGCTAACATAGAAACATGTCTAGGTAACAAAGCTCTTTTAACCTCGGTATCTTGAACAGTGCCATTTCCTAGATATTCTTCCACTTCTTCAGTGTTGATGCTTTTATAACTCAGTAGTTTGGGATTAGATGAGTCATCTTGCTTCAAAAGATCCATAATTTTAAAACGAGTGGTCGATTTATTGGGAGTGAAAATATTTGTTTATTTTACAAGTAATTTTTCAAACTTGATGACGGAAATTAGAAATATTTGTAAATTGTGGGGCAAAGGAAAGAATATCTTGACAGGATCTTGTCAAAATTTAAAATATAAAACAGTATTCAAACGATATAGAAGCAGTTGTTCAAAAAACAAAGATTTATGTATTTCGCCAACTGTATATGATATTCAAGTGAGATTAACTTTGGGAACATGTTTTAAATATGTTCATTTCTCATACCTTGAGACCTCATCGCTTGAAATCTTAGATCTGAACGGTAGTTTTGTTGAAGTTTGATACTTTTCTCTTTTCAACTTCAGAAATGATTAATTGAGCTTATTGTTTTTGTCAAATGGCATTGCATCAGGATTCAGCATTATAAATCTATAGATACCAACTCATTTTATGAACACTGAATCATGTACCCAAAAGTTAATATTTAGGTTTCGAGCATTACCTATGTAGTCTAGTAAGTTGTTAACATACTTAACTCTATTCTATTACTTTGATTAGACGAATAATAAATATAAATGCATATTATATATATATATACAGGGGTCAAGGACTCCATATTATAGGAACCATGATCCAAAAGTCAAAACAAAACAAACGAAAATAAAACACATCATACCAATCATTAACTATTCTAAAAATTATCATTCCTCACTTACATGATAAAATCCATAACTTTACCCCATAAAGTAGTTGGTTCATCATCTTCCCAAACAATAGCATCAATCTCTCTTCTATCAGTATCGATATCGATGTCTTCAACTTTCAAAAAGATTCTTGTTCTGAAATAGCACTGGAAACCAATATAAATAACAGCGAAAAGAATCATAGAAATATAAGCTGTGAAGAACAAACTAACATCAAATCCACCAATAAATGCTTCATAACCGTTAATGAACATAATAAGAATCATGAAGAAGATAGCGTAGTAAGCTAAATAAGGCATGAAAAGAGCTTTGAATGGTAAATCATCTCTTGAAATTCCTCTAAATTTCAAAGCTTGCATGAATCTGACATGAGAAACTGAAATAAACAGCCAGGCAAACATTCCTGCAATGGCAGTGATGTTCAATAACCAGTTGAAAACGGTTTGACCACCATCTGACAAAACCATAAATGCTAATAAACCAAACAATGCAGAAAAGATAACGGAGTAAATTGGAACACCTCTTTTGTCTGTTTTAGCAAAGATTTTAAAATTCAATCTAGTCTTTGCTAAACTGTAGAAGATTCTTGATGCGTAATAAACATTCGAATTGCCCGCAGACATGATGGTGATCAAAACAATAGCATTGAAAATATGTGGCAAAACTTTGGTGCCTTGATTTTGAATAGCAATGATAAATGGAGAAGTAGAAACGTAACTATCATTAGATGAGAATGCTGGATCATTATATGGAACTAGTAAACCAATAAAGAATAATGATAAAATGTAGAAGACTAAAATTCTGAAAACAGTTTTATTAATGGCTTTAGGAACTGACTTTCTTGGATTTTTGGATTCACCAGCAGAGATACCAACTAGTTCGGTACCTTGATAAGTAAAAGCAGCATTAATCAATGAAGAAACCCAACCTAAAAATTTACCTTTTGCAGTACCTTCAAAAATGTACCCTGGACCCCAAGGTCCTGGGTTTCTCCAGTATCTAAAACCAATTGGACCTTGAGGACCACCTCCGACAACCATGATAAATGAATAAATAATAAATCCAATAATAGCAATAACTTTGACTGAAGCGACCCAGAATTCAACTTCACCATAATATCTAACAGGAAAAAGGTTTAAACTACTTAAAATAACCCAGAAGATGGCAATCCAAGCACCTAACGGCACAGCGTCTGTCCAGAATTGAATTATTTGCCCTAAAACAGATAATTCTAGAGCATATGTCATAATCCATGAGAACCAATATAAATAACCAACAGCAACACCGAACGCTGGTGAGCAGAATCTTGTGGTGAAAACAGTGAAAGAAGAGGTAACAGGAATGAAAGTAGCCATTTCACCTAAGGACTGAACGACTGAGTAAACAATAGTACCCATAAAAATATAAGCAATCAAAGCATTAACAGGACCAGCGATTTGTAAAGGAGTTCCAATACCAATGAATAAACCTGTACCAATTGTACCACCTAATGCTAACATCGAAACATGTCTTGATTTCAATCCTCTAACCACTTCAGTGTCTTCAACAGTTCCAAATTTTTCATTTTCAAGAGATGCATGCTCTTCATCTTTACCCAAAATGAGAAACTTTGGCTTACTTGTTTCAGAATTAGTGAGTTCTATTTCTGACATTATAACTGATTGTAGATATTGATCTAACTTGAATACAACCAAAAGATCTCTGTATAAGAGTAATGACTTGAAGAAATAAAATGAGAAATTTTTTTTAAAAATTTTCCAATGGCATCACTAGATAACAGAATATGATTAGACTAATATTTCAAACATGTCAGATATGGATAGTGATTGGAATTTTTTCGAAATTTGGTTATATTGATCACCCCCAGATGACTATGTTATCAGAAGTTGGAGAATCCAGATAATTATATGACAGGTTATTATTTGAAAGAATTGAGTTATCTATGATGGATCAACCGTTAAGTACTGGTATTAGCGTTGAAAGTATCACTAAGTACTGGACTTAGCGAGTATGATGAATTCGCCTATAATTAGTAATTACGATTTCAAAATCACCGTACCTCAAACTTTCCAAGAACCAAAACTTAATACTAAAAAAAGCCGTTTATTTTTCACTTACAGTAATTTTGATAAAAAAGTTTTTCCCGCATATTTGTTTTCTTTTGACATAAAAATTGCAACAAAAAGAAATTCTTGACGCAAAAATGAGAGTTTGTGTATTTCCAGGAGAAAGATAATATTTTGTAAACATTTGAAGAAATTAAAACATATTCCTGTTACGAGCTATTATGACTTCATTTGAACTAGTTCCACTTTAGCAATTCACAATTCAAAGTGTACCCATCAATTTTGGTCTTCACGGCACATTTCCAAACTTCAATTAAGCCACAAAGGCATTAAATAATTATTCCGCCGAACGGTTTTATTGGTCAATTTTGCTTGAAACTACAGCAACACTATTTAATTAGCACAGGCATATTTATGTTAAAATTTATCAAGCTAACAAGCTCAATTTTAAAGGGTGTCATAATTTATAACCGGACCTGTGTTTGCCTGAACAGCAGATTCGAATCAGACATGGTGACTTGTAAGTTGTAGGTCATGGCTCTTGACTATTGTTTGAGTTGTATTTCTTTTCTGTTTAATAAAATTTTTTTATACTGTTCTTCTCTCTCCACTATAAATTTACACTCTGAGTTAATTCAGACTCATTCTTATGACTACAAATATTAGAAATAGAATGAATAAAGATTTAGAGAAAGCATCGCAAGACCATGAGTTCACTTTAAATCGTTCAACTGATACTTTACCAATAGAATTATCAAACTTGGAATCTCAAGGTTCTAAAAAATTATATGGTACTGATGAGGAATTCACTCATGGTGATGTTGAAGACACCCAAGTTAAAAGAGCTTTAAAAGCTAGACATATCTCTATGATTGCCCTTGGTGGTACTATTGGTACTGGTTTATTTGTTGGTATTGGTACTCCTTTACATATCGCTGGTCCTGTTAATGCGTTGATCGCTTATATCTTCATGGGTACTATTGTGTATTCAATCACTCAATCTTTAGGTGAAATGGCTACTTTCATCCCTGTCACCTCTTCTTTCACTGTTTTCAATGGTAGATTTTTATCCAAAGCTTTAGGTGTTACTCAAGGTTACTTATACTGGTATAATTGGGCTGTTACGTTCGCTGTGGAATTATCTGTTGTTGGTCAAGTTATCGAATTCTGGACCTTTGCAGTTCCGTTAGCTGCTTGGATTACCATTTTCTGGGTCATTGTAACCGGTTTAAATTTCTTTCCAGTTAAATATTATGGTGAAATTGAATTTTGGGTTGCTGCTGTTAAAGTTTTAGCAATTGTTGGTTTTATCATTTATGCTTTAGCTATGGTTTGTGGTGGAAGTCCACAAGGCCCAATCGGTTTTAGATACTGGAGAAACCCAGGACCTTGGGGTGCTGGTTTCAAGTACCCAGGTACCGCTAAAGGTAGATTTTTGGGCTGGGTTTCTTCTTTGATTAATGCCGCTTTTACTTATCAAGGTACCGAGTTAGTTGGTATCTCTGCTGGTGAATCCAAAAATCCAAGAAAAGCAGTTCCAAAAGCTATTAACAAAGTCTTTTTCAGAATCTTCTTCTTTTATATCTTATCATTATTTTTTGTTGGTTTACTAGTTCCATATAATGATCCAGCTTTAGAATCATCAACTTCTTACATTTCTGCTTCTCCATTTGTCATTGCCATTCAGAATTGTCAAACTCCTGTCTTACCACATATCTTCAATGCTATTATTGCAATCACAATTATTTCTGCTGCTAATTCAAATGTTTACGTTGGTTCTCGTATCCTATACGGTTTGGCTGCTAACGGTAACGCTCCAAAAGCTTTATTGAGAGTCACTAAACAAGGTGTTCCATACTGGGGTGTTATTATCACTTCTTTATTTGGAGCTTTAGCCTTCATGGTCACTGCTCAAAATGCAAGTCAAGGGTTTGATTGGTTAGTTAACATCTCTACAGTTGCTGGATTATTAGCTTGGTTATTTATCTCAATTTGTCATATTAGATTCATGCAATGTTTGAAATTTAGAGGTATTTCAAGAGATGATTTACCATTCAAGGCTCATTTCATGCCATATGCTGCTTATTATGCTGCTTTCTTTGTTTTCTTAATCATTATTTTCCAAGGTTATGATGTTTTCTTTGATTTCACTGCTAGTGGTTTCTTTACTGCTTATATCTCTCTGTTTTTAATGGTAGTTATGTGGATTGGTTCTCAACTTTATTATAGAGGTCCTATCTTCAAACCTGTTGATCAAATTGATATTGATACTGATAGAAGAGAAATTGATGCTATTGTCTGGGAGGAAGATGAACCAAGAAATCTTTGGGAAAAATTCTGGGCTTATGCGGCTTAAGATAATTTGAAATTTGAATCAATTAATAATAAAAAAAATAATAGAGAAAGAAAAATAGCATTCTTAGTTTGTTCTATATCCTCATGAGTTTATGATTTTGTTACATTTTAATATATCCACAACATTAGTTAGGTAAAATCAAAACATTATTGTGTTTAAGTTTTATATTACTTCAATCGTAGTTTTAATTAAATATTCATTATAGTATTAAAATGGTCTTTTTGGTTTCCATATTTACAATCATTAGTATTGTTCTTCCAGGCTTATTATACTCCTTCCTTTTCTTCCTGTCTATCATATATGACACGAGCTCCATCTATATTCTCATTTTGTTTCAATTCTTGAAACACACTTATTGATGAACCTTCAGATTGTGTTTGTCTTCTCTTTAGCCTTTGTTCTTGTCTTAGTTGCTGAGCTCTAGTTAATCCATTCTCAGAATTATTCAAATTCAGACTTGAACTACTTTGTCTTAATTCTTGTAATAAATTTCTTGCCCTTGCTCCAACATCTTCATCTCCCTCATTAACATCAGTTTCGTTAGTTTCTTCAACAGTTGGTGATTTTTCTTTAACTTTCGATGGTGAATTAAACTCTTCATCACTATCTTCGTATTCATCATCGCTTTCTGACTTCTTTAGTTTCATTAAATTCTTACGAGCTTGAGCTCTCTTTCTAGCTGATGATGCATTACCTTTTATTGGACCAGCTGCTTTTAATTTCTCTAGTAAAGCATCCATAACATTCTGATCAGTACCTTCTTCGACAGTTTCTGATCCAGAGGGTTTTGGTTTAGTCTTCTCCATCATTAGTTTTCTTTGTTCGTAAATTCTTTCCTCTTCTTCTCTTTGAATATTCTCGCGACTTGCTTTTTTGTAATCATTTACAAAATCAACAAATTTCTTGAAAAATGAATTTTTAGCAAAAACGTCAGTTGGATCTTCCCCAAAGTATCTTAACAATGAATCAAATTCAGACATTGTAATCTTAACTTGATCTGATAATAAACTGGCTTTCTTCTTAGCTTTAGGTAATTCTGGTAAAACTTTAGATAATACTCTATCATTTGGATGGAATAATGAAGAATCACTCAAGTTACCAATATCAATGGAAGATTCAACATTCTTGATAGATTGAGCATAATCTCTTGAATCAGTAGCTAGTTGTTCAATTGAAATTTTTGCAACTTCTTGAGCTTTATCTAATTCTTCAATAAATTTTCTATCTTCAGGGTAAGCTTTTCTGATGATTTTCTCAACATAATGTAAAAATGTTATATTGTTTTTATCATTTTTCATAAATGTTAGTCTTTGTAGAGTACTCAATTTGAAACCTTGAGCTTGTTTTGAAGCATCATTCATATAATTACCAACAGCTAAAATGATATCAAAAACTCTTCTTAAATGTTTTGAGTTTTGAATGTTTTCTGTGGCTTCATCAACTGCTCTTAATTTAGTGACTAAATCATTATAATCTTTTTCATATGAAGTGACAACTCTTAAAGCTCTCATTCTTGATGACCAATATTCTTGTAAATTATAAAATAGCTCTAAATAAATTCTATCTGATCTATGAAGTTCATTTGGGTCTTTTTCTGGAGATTTTTCGGATCCTTTACTCCAATAAGTTCTATATGGTTCCAGATTTTTAGCCAGACCATTTGGAATTTCAGATAATTCTTGTTTGCCTAAAAATTCGATAACTGAAGAATTTCCTAAAATAGATCTATCACACTTTAAAATTTTCAAAACTAATTCGTCATCTGCCAGTGAAGAGAACATGTGTAAATTGATTGAAAATTGTTGTGAAATGTCTCTTGCTAAAAATGTAACTTTGTCAGATACGCCTTTCTTTTTATTTTGAAGAGTTCTGATATCTCTTGCTGGAAAGATTTTCTCTAATTCATCAAAAATACCTTGATTTAGTAATTCATTAGCAACAGTAGTGGTTGTAGCTTTCTCCCAGAATGAATTTTCGGTTGAGTCAACTTTTTCCCAATGTAACTGTTTTAATTTCTTCTTTGGTCTTGGGAAACCCTCAAATAAACTTGGTGATTGTGGTAATAATGGACTTGAAGCAACTGAGAGATTTTTTGGTAATGGAAATGGAGGAGGTGGTGGAGGTAGAGATCCAGCAGCAGTAGGAAACGGTGGAGGTGGTGGAGGACCAACTAAACTTGGAGACAAGCTTGATGGTAAAGGAGGAGGCGGTGGCGGTTGAAGTGGGCCGGAACCAGAACTTGGTGTTAGCATTGAAGGTAAAGGTGGTGGTGGAGGAGGTGGTAGACTATTAGAAGCATTAGATAAAAATAATGAAGGAAATGGTGGTGGTAACGGAGCTGAAGTAGATAATGGAACAGGAATATCTTTCGAGCCTGATTTGTTTAAATCTTCTTGCTTCTCTTCTATTATCAAAGTCTGTTCAGATAAATCATCATTTGAGGTAGCATCATCGTCAATAGCTTGAGTTTTAGTAACAGTTGAAGAAAGTTCTTTCAAAAATGATGGTTGAAAACCTTGACTACTTCTAACTCTATCGGCAACTGTTCGTTTAAAATCAGAACTAACATCAGCCTTTGGAACTTCTTTTTTACCTCTCACATATTTGTTTTCAAGATTTTTTAATAATTCTAATTGATCCTTTGTTGGAGAAGTTACAGCTGTTTTTCTTAAAAGTACTTCTTTTTGTAACTGTTCAGTTAATCTGTTAATCTCATCTAATTCCATTTCAACATTAAGGTTAGATTTAGGATCTAAGGAATGATAGTTGTTCTTTCCTTCATTTGAATCTCCTTCAAGATTGAAACTAACATCGAGATTTTCAAATTTTGTTTGTAATTCTTTCAATCTTTCCATTGCCATTAATTTCTTTTTGTTCATCAATTCCTTTTGCTTAGAGTTAACGTCAAATTTCAATATGTCATTTGATTCATTTTGTAAGAAATCCAGTTTTTTTCTCAATTCTTCAAGTTTTGATAAATCAAGATTTTTATCAGAATTGTCAGTTAATTCAGTTATTTCATTACTTTCGGTTACTTCAGGTTTTTCAGGTGATAGAGCATCAGTAGTTCTTTTCAAATCAATGAAATCAGCAGTTTCTAATTCTTTTGCTTGTTGTTCCAGAGCATCCATTTGATCTCTTAGTGCTCTTAATCTTGAATTTGGTTCAACAGCAGTTCCATAATTTCTTGAAGCTGATTTTAATTGAGCTTTGTTTCTCGTTAAACGACCTTTTAATTTTGAAACTATATTTGTATTTGAAGATTTATTTGAAGATTCATTAGCATTCTCTAATAAGATTAACATTTCTCTCATTTCTAATTCTTGTTCATGTTTTTCTAAAACTCTTTTTCTTTTCAACTCTTCTAACTCGTTACTTAAAGTTTCATTTAATCTTCTATGTTTCGATAACAAAATCTCTTGATCTTTCAATTCGTTAGATAACTTTAAAAACATTCCATCCGAACCCATAGCTAATTGCCTTGCCATTTCATCACGTTCAGCAATTGCTTCTTCGGCCTTTCTATTAGCTTCTTTAGCTTCTAACATCGTTTTTCTAGCAATCTCATCAGTTTGCAAACCATCATATAATCTATGAATAGCAACATTTAAAGCAGCATCCTCATCAGAAGTTGCACCCATGGAGATATTAGAAATTAAACCATCAATCAATCTATAAGATCTGACAGTTTCTACACTATCTGGACCTTTAGTATCATCAGATTGATTCAAAAATAAATGTTGAATAGCTGATAAGAAGTAACCTTCAGCTTCTGAATGTTGGATCTTTGACCAGATATTCTGAACTAAGGAAATAGGATCATTTAAATCAACATTTTCTCCAATTCTTTCGGTTCTTAATAGAGTGTCGTAATCTTCAGCTGCTGCATCCTCATATGCTCTAATTTTATCATCAATTAAATCACTATGTAAAGAATTAAATCTTTTGAAGATTCGTTGAAGACCACCTGCTTTTAATTGAGCTCTGATATGAGTTCTTCTTTTGAAGTCTGCACCACCTTGGGCTATTGAATTAATTAAAATCATCGTTGTTAAAGCATAATCAAATAATTGATTTTCCCCATTAATACCTGAAGATTTTATTTCTTCAGAAGCACCAACCATTGAACCTAATTTACCTCTTCCTTCTATAGTTTGTTCAATAACCCTCAGCCATTGTTCATATCTTTTCAATCCACTGCTTTGTTGTGATATTATTGAGTTTCTTTTATCTAAACTTTTAGCATGGAAATGAATATTGTCTGGAGGAATTGAATTCATATCTTTTAAAACTTGATCAAACCCATCTGGTTTTTGATGAGCTAAAAAGATTAACATTTCTGTTGCTAATTTTCGTGTCGCTAATTTAGTTGAGATTAAAGCACCGGCAATCGATGTAACACAAATTTTTGATTCTAAAGCATGTTGGGCACCTGAAACATTACTTATTATGACTTTCAAGCATCTCACTATTGAAAGTTCTTTCTCAAGAAAATGATCATTCAATAGATTGTTTGTTGATCTTGTATGTAATTGTTGTAAAACAGTTGCCAACGCTATCAGACCTTGAGCTTCAATAAATTCCCTAACCCAATCAACAGGCTCGGTACGTAGACTAACCCAAAGATTACCCAGCTGTTCAACAGTAATTGATTTATCCATCAAAAGTCTAACATAAGTTTTTGGGGTACCTTGAAATTCACCATCTTTACGGCGTTCTTGTTTTTTTCTTTCTGATAAAACATCTTGTTTGATTAACATCCATTTTTTGGAAACCGGATATTCTTTCATCTGCTTTTTGGCAGCTTCAGGGAGACTTTTGAAATCTCTTTTTTCCATTAATTCATCAAACATTGCATCAATTTTCCAGGTTTCTTTTGGTTGTTCTAAATTTAGATTACCACCAGTGACTAAAGAATAAACCGATTGACCTGAGGCATTTGAAGCAACAGATTGTACACTTTGAATTCTTTGTAAGTTGTTTTGCTTTTTAGGTGTTTTGAACTCATCGCCATTCGTTGACCAACTGGAATTTTTTCTGGAATGAGTTGGGGAAGCTGGTATAGTTTCATAATTTTGGTAGTTTGATTGGTTCAATGTAGTGCTCTTACTTAAAGGTAATGAATTTTGTGATTGAGTTGAATAGATTGATGTCGTACTTGGTTGTCTTCTTTTCGTAGCTTCTGGTGTTCCAAAAATTTCAGTGTTGCGACGATTTGAACAATTCGGTGGTAAATGAGGTTGAGGTCCCGATATCGTGAATGGATGAGATGGGGAATGTGGTGGTTGATTTTCATCTCTTACCAATTTTTTTATATTGGACAGAAGTGAAGTTGATTTTTGATTGGGATTGTTTTCAAAAGTTGATGATCTTACTGAAGTTTGTCTTCTGCTATCTTGCTCTTTCTTACTCATGGTGCATTAAATTTTACACTTTATGAGAAGCAAGTGTATAACTTTTGGTAAAATAACAGTCAGAATATTCAATGGATAATAAATAAACGAGTGAATGGGAATCAAGCACAAGGTATTCGAATTCAACTGTATGAAATTGATGATATAGTTATTGTAAATACCAACAGTTTGGAAGTGGAAAGTCGCTGAAAATCCGCGTGGAGCCTGCAATTGCACAAAATAAACCCACCAGCAGTAACACTAAATGCAACAGTACCCAGAATAATTCTCTATAAACGAATTAAAGTGATCCAGCAACGAAGTAAACAGATTTAAATGTTTTTTTATTTTGAAACCACAAAAAAAGTTCAGATTTTTTAAGAGAAAATCAGAAGTCCCCACGAATTCCGAAGATGGCCTCGGAACTCGTTTACTTGACAAATTTCCAACTCCGATAAAGAGAAGAGTTTCATGTTTCAACTTTCCAGTGAGCGCAAACAATGTCGGAAGCTGAAGAAGAGAACAGGAGAATCTCTGTCCAGGTGTCTTCTCTGTCAACGCAGCTCATCGAGTCTATCGAGAAACAGTCCAAATTGGAGGAGCAGGTGGTGTATTACAAGAAAGAATATGAACAGTTAAAGGTAAAAGCCTCTAGACTTGAAGAGCTACAAGCTGAACGCGATGCTTTACAAGTTCAGTATAATGAAATTTTACAACACAACAACGGGCTGGGCAAGAAGCTCGAGTTGGAATCAAAAGAGAAATTGCAAGCAAAGAGCGAAGTTTCACAGTTGCAGTCAGAAGTGGAAGAATTGTCAGCTTCTTTATTTGATGAAGCAAATAAGATGGTTAATGATGCAAGAAGAGAAACTAGTGAGATTGAGAAAAGAAACGAAAGTTTAGTCTCACAGTTAAAAGAAAAGGACATGTTGTTAGACAATCTACAAAATCAATTGAAAGAATTGAAAAATTCATTCCATGAACGTGATTATGAATCAATCAATTTATCTAAAAGAAATTCGCTCGATGAGTCTAAATTAAGAAGCTTAAACATATCTAACACATCATCTCAAACTCATCTACCTTTAATTCAACAACAACCTGTATTATACTCCCCAACAACAAGTTCAATTAGATTTGATTTAGATCAATATTCAGAATACAAATCTTTTGTTCGAGCAATTCCCTTTGCTAACTCAATCAGACATACAGAGGCTAAATTCTTGAAGAAATTAATTACAGATGATATAGAACCTTCATTAAGAATTGAACTGGCTCCAGGTATAAGTTGGTTGAATAAGAGATCTTTAATGACTTCAATCATTGATGGTAGAGTTTCAGTTGAACCAGTGTCAGGTATCAATGAAACATACAGACTAAACAGATCGTCATTTGAGAATGAAGTTAAATCAAATCTTTACTCATACCCTTCACAATCCCCACCTGTGGCAATTGATCAGCCATGTGCATTATGTGGTGAAGATCGTAATGATATTTTAGAACATTCAAGATTATACGTGATGAAGATCCATCCAAAGCAAGACCCATCCATAGCGACTTTGACTGCATCAACTATCCATCATTATCCATTATGTTCATTTTGTTTGTTTAGGGTCAGAAGTACCTCTGAACTGTTTGCATTTTTGAGATCTTTGAAAACTGATGCTTGGAAACTAACAGATGAATTAACTATTAAAAAATCATGGGTTGAATTATCAAGATTAAGAAGTAAATTATTTTGGTCTAAAATTGGAATATGGGATATTGATTCAAATATAACCACTACTCCAATAACTCCTTCAATCGATGAAAGTTTAATCCTACCTTATATTCAAGATAATAATGACTGCACCAACACTCCTACTATCAATACAGATAACATTGAAAAAATCAACACGACTGATACAAACACTCCAGGTGAGTTACAACGAGGATCATCATTAAAAAACGTGTTATCGTCCCATGATATTGAAGATGATTCAGAGAATTCTAGATATGATGGAATTTCAAGAGATATAGTTGATGATATCACGCAAATAAACAATGAATCTGGTAATGATACTCCAGAAGAAGCTTATGAAGAAGCACAAGAAACAAATGAAGAAATTAGGGTTGCAGTTACAAAATTTGAAGAACAGAAAGGAGATTATTATGAAGACACGATTTTAGATGATTTCATTGACAATAGTGAAGAAGAAATTAAAGAAACTGATGCTGAAGGTACTGATCCCTCAAGAAAAACAGTTGATTGATTCAATTTATGAATATAATATAATATATAGAGGTTTCGCAGTTGAATTCGTAAGAACTCTACAATTCTTATTATTTTAGTCTATATGATGATTAATAGCAAATATTAGTAAAATACAGCAAAAAATGAGTACTTGAAAAAAAACAAAGTAATGATGATATAAAAACAATGAAGGAATAAATAAAGCCAAAAATGAATTGAAAAAAAAAATCTCATCTAGTCCTCAACTTAACTCAGTTAACTTCTCTTCAAATCCTGATAGTAATCCATTCATACCTAATAGTAATCCATTGATTTCAAGTAATAATTTTTCTTTAACATTATCTGAATCAATGAATAAACTTGTATCTAGAGTTGAAGGCATTGTGAATTGTTTAGAATTATCTGATGATGTACTTGAATAGATTCCATCATGTGATGAAGTTGATGAAAGCGATGAATTTTCTTTATTTACTAAAAATGCAAATTGTTGTTGTTGTTGTTGTTGTTGCTGTTGTTGTTGTGCAGGAACTTGAGATGGCGTTGAAGTTTGTTGTTGTTGTAATGCAAATGGTGAAACACCTGTAATTGTAGCCTTTCTTTTAGAGACTGAAGTTGGTTGTGACGTTATAGAAATATTTGATGATGTGCTATTATTACTCAACAAACTTGTGTTCAATGGCTTTTCAGTTAATGGAGTCATTGCCATTGGTATATTCGAAACATTGACCCCAAATTGATTGATATTTTCATCTTGTTGTGTTGGGGGATTGTCACTTAAAGACTCATAGTTTGATATATTTGAAGTTGTATGTAATAATTTAGGAAATGTTGTTGTCGGAGTTGGCATTTGTAGTCTTAAATTTTGATGATTTCTTTTGACATTAGGCACATTAGATGATGGTGTATTTAAGGAATTTGAGGTTGTTGTTGGTAATTTCAATTGACCATTAGACAATATATTCCCAGTTGAGTTTAATGGTTGTAATAATGGTGATTGAACATTTGAAGATTGAATAGCTTTCATTGTGGTGGTCTTGACAGGAGAAGTGGTTGAAGTTGTTAATCTTGATGGAGATGGGTTTAATGAATTGATTTCCTTTTTAGGAGATGGAGTTATCCGAGAAACATTAGGACCAGCTAAATTGTTGTTGTTGTTGTTATTCTTTGATGATGCTGGGGTTGGCATCATCGGTTGCAAATAAGATGGGTTTGTGATTGGAGCTGTTGCTGTGGTGGAGTGGGAAGGTATTGATTGGATTTGTGGAACATTAACAGCTGACAATGTTGGTCTTCTTTGAGTTGAATCTAATGATTTTTTAGTTTCAATAACAGAAGTAGATTGTGAATGTAATAAAGTATTTGCTCTTGATCTAATTTCAGTAGGTTGAGAAATTGTAGATGGTAAAGCTTCAATATCTTCAAAATTAGGAATTTCAATTTCTTTTATTGGAGTTGCCACTCTTGGAGTTGAAGTAACCATATTTTGATTTGATAAAGAAAGTAAAGCAGCGTTTGACGGAATTTTTGGTAAGTCATATTGAGAAACCAAATCATTATTATTATTATCACGATGTTTTAAAGAATTCTCTTCATCTTCATCTTCTTCCGTTGTTTCTTCAAATAGTTGTAATAAAGATTTTGGTGCCTCTTTTTTATTTAAAGTTCCTTCATTTTTCAAAGTTGAACCAACATTAACGGTGTTTTTAGTATAAGTTATATTTGATGTTTGATTGATTCTATTTGTATAATTAATTGTATAGTTATTTTGAGTTGTATCGTAACCATTATAACCAGTCATAAATCTATCAACGCCATCATCATAATCAGAAATCTCCATATTTTCTAAATTTTCATCATTTAAGTTGATATTGTTGATGTTAATATCGTTTTCTAAAATATACTCATTTGAGCTTAAAGAATCGAAGTCCCATTTAACTTCAATCTCTTGTTCTTCTGAATCATCTTCAACGTTCATTATAATACTTTCTCTTGATGATTTTTTCTCTCTCCATAATAAATATCTTGAAATTAGTTCCTTCAATAAGGTTGTCGAAGAATTTTTATGAAATTTAACAAATCTTGACTTTAATAAATCTTCTGCATTCAATCTCTCTTCTGGATTTTCATCCAAACATAGAGCTATGATTTCTTTTAATAAAGAAGAGTACTGTTGACCATCTAATCTTGGAGGTTTAGATTTCGTGATAAGCTGCATTGCTCTAATAGCTTCTTTATCACAATACGGAGGGTTACCAGTTGCGATTTCATAAATTGTGATACCTAAAGACCATATGTCAGCTTTCACATCATAAGAGGTACCTTCCATTATAACTTCAGGAGCCATCCAGTAGGGAGTACCAGCCATGGTGTTTCTTCTAACACTTGTCGCAGTTAATTGGGCAGCAACACCAAAATCACATAATTGAACTTTACCTTCATTTGTTATTAGAACGTTAGCGGCTTTTATGTCTCTATGAATAACGTTTTGCTTATGGATAAATTGTAACGCAATCAGGACTTCTCTGACGACGACACCTATATATTTTTCATCCAATTTACCTGGTTTTAGTAAAGTTCTTAAAGAACCACCAGCACAATAATCCATAACTATCCATAACTTAGTTCCGTTTAGGTAAGATCCATAATAATGAGTGACATTGGGCACCGTGTTTAGATGCGACAGAAACTGGATCTCCTGTTGCACATCTTTAACTTCGTCTTCTGTGGTATCAAGATTTAGCACCTTGATGGCGTATACTTGTTTTGTAGTTCTGTGAATACCTTTGTAAACGATCCCAAACTTTCCTCGGCCTATGACCTCAGTACGTTTGTAAATCTGACTGACATTGGACATCTCTGGTGGAAGAAGTGTGACAGTAAGAGTATAGCAAGGGCAGTAGTGAAATGTAAATAAAGCACACGCTCTTCTACCAGGACAGAAGTTTATCTTTATAACGAAAAAAAAAAGAAACAGCAGTGAACAGTGAAATCGGATTATGTAATTTCTTAGTCAGTTTCACGTGACATTTCGGATATAAGTCATTTGCTGCTCCGATACGCGTGTTCATGCGTGTCTGGGCAGACAGTAATTAGCGGAACCTCAGGCCGAGTGTTCCTTTTCTTCCCCCTACGTCTAGGCAGAGAGTCCGCCTATTGGCCCATCACTCCTGCATCATTTTGAATTAGTCCCTGAAACTCTGATCCTAATTTATAGGACTCATATGCAGGATTCTGCAACGGCAAAATCGAGTTTGAAGAAAAAAAAAATCTCTTCAAACAGAAAAAATATTCCAACTTCGAAAAGACTTCCCAAATTTTGTATTCGCAATCAAGAAACGACTTTCTTTCATTTCATCGTCTGATTTGGTGCTTTCAATCTAGATTTCACTCACACTCATATATTCCTCTTTTGTCACGGTTGCTGTTTTCTACTTTGTCTTTTGTTTGTGTTTTTGTTCTGTTTGATTTCCCACTATAACTGTTCTTTTTTTTATGTCTTAATGTCATTTAACGATCAAAATTCATACAATTCCCAACCTCCTGCTGTCAATGGAGGTTATATCGGACATCAATCCGGTTCCAATAGCTCACTACAACAACAAAAACCACAACCCCAGCTTTGGATGGGCGGATTAGATCCAAATTGGGATGAATCATATTTAAGAAATTTATGGGTCTCAATTGGGTTCCCACAAGTAAATATTAAATTTATTAAAGATCAAAAACTTCAACAAGTTAACGCTGGTTATTGCTTTGTTGACTTCCCTTCAGTTGAATTAGCTTCGCAAGCTTTAACTCAAAACGGTGTTAAAATCCCTAATTCAAATAGATTTATTCAATTGAACTGGGCAAATGGTTCCCAACAGTCTCAATTCAATGGTAATGGTCAAGGTTTTTTACAACACGACAATCAAAGACCAAACGAATTCTCCGTTTTCATTGGTGATTTAGCTCCTGATGTCAACGATTCTACTTTGTTTGAATTCTTTGCAACCAAATATTCTTCAGTATCTGGTTCTAAAATTACTATTGACAGAATGTCAGGTCAATCAAAAGGGTATGGTTTTGTTAGATTTTTGGATGAATCCGAACAACAAAGATCTTTAGTCGAAATGCAAGGCTCGATTTTAAATGGGAGACCAATTAGAGTCTCAACTGCTGCTCCAAGAAACAGACAACAACAACAGCAACAACCATTTTTACAACGCCAACAATTCAATCAACCACAGCAACAATTCAATGGTCAAACTTCTTCACAACCTGTTTCTAGCGGTTTAGAATCTCAAAATCAACCACAATTGAATCAATTTACTGATCCAAATAATACCACAGTTTTCATTGGTGGATTATCTTCTTTAATAACAGAAGATGAATTGAGATTATATTTCCAGCAATTTGGTGATATTACTTATGTTAAAATTCCAATAGGTAAAGGTTGTGGATTTGTTCAATATGTCACTAGACAATCAGCGGAATTAGCCATTTTAAAAATGCAAGGTTATCCAATTGCTAATTCAAGAATTAGGTTGAGTTGGGGTAAATCAAATTCAACACCAATTTATAAACCACAACAAGAACTACCAAATTTATACGGATATCCAACAAAATTACCAGTTTTCAATCAACAAAATGATAATTTAAACAATAATGATAATAATAACAGTATGGTTAATTTCAATCAGTATTCAATAATCAATAGTCATCATGGTGCGTATGGTATTGAACAAATCAAACAACGAAATCAATTCAACGTTGATCAATCCGAAAACGTTGATCAGTCGAGATTGAATCAATTGTATTTAGCAGCTAGAGATGGCAGATTAGATGCAATTGATTCAGGATCAAATGGATTTATCTTCAATTAGAGAACGTAGTCTCTCTTGTTCTTGGGTTAGTTGTGTGTTTGAATATTGATTCATTTTGTTATTCAAAGAAATAGTTTGTCTCCCCCAGTTTTTGGTGGTTTTTTTTTGTCTTTAATACTTTTCATCGTTTTAATATCTGTCTGTCTGTGTGTTTTTTATTATATATTGTTATCGTTATGCGTTATATATTTGTTTTTATTTTTAGCAATTGCTTTTTTAGATATGAGTTAATGGAATGGAATTAAAGTCATTATTACTTTCAGCCTTTTCAATTAGTTAATGGAATTGGGTCATCCTTATTAAATTTACTATTATTATTGTGAATATATTTAGACTCTAAGTCCTTTGTTTTGTTTGTCTTCATGTTTTTGTGTCATCTTGTGGAGTTTTTTTACTGATTTTTATGTTAATTTATTATAAGTACAGAATGAAAAATCAAATAATAGATAATATTACATTAATATCTATTTTTTACCACTATTCGTAGCATGCAGTCACCAAATTATCTTTATTATATTATTATTATGTATTAGCAAACCTCAAATGAAAAAAAAATGTAAATATATGACCAATAAATTAAAATAAATATGACATTAGTTTTAGTATTATATTACTAAATTTATGTTATGCAGCACCTGCTGTTCTGATAGGTTTTTTGATAATCGTTGCTTGTTCACCGGTTCTAACAATTTTTTGCCCTGAACTTTGCTTTAATGGAACGTCTTTATTTTCCTTTTGTTCTTGTTTCCAAACAATAGGTTCTGTACCACCACTTAAAACTGCAATTCTCATAGTTGCTAATAGATTATGTGCAGCTGTAGTATGATCATAAACTGCTCCATTAAAAGCACTAGTAGCATCTTTACCAATTGAAGTTTTAATCAAAGTCAATCCACCTGGATGATCATTCATAAACGGTGTGACATCATGAACTATTCCAGAAACTGCTATTAAAGCACGTTCAGGAGCCTCTTCTTTAGCTAATTTCCTAAACTCTTCAGGAGTTATTATAGGTAATTGAGAAATAGGTATACCCCAGTTTAATTTTGAACGTCTTTTATCAATTAATTTTTGTTGAAATTGAATCAAGCACTGATTTATTGAAGAATCTGAAGTTTTATTTAAATTTTTGATTAGCTTTAATTTAGATAAAATGTATAGATGGATCTTAATTGGATCAAATTCGTACCACTGATATCCATTTCTATAATCCGCTGAAAATTCATGATGGAAATTATTATAACCTTCTCCCCAAGACAAAAATGATAAAATGAAATTATTCTTATGTGATTTTCTATCATCATAAACTTGTTCTCCTATCAAATGGCCCATTGAGTTGACTAAAAATGTAGATTGTTGAACTAAAACTCCTCTTAATATACCAACATAAATTAACCCACCAATATAATCATCCCAAAATAATCCGGCAATTAAACAAGGGAAAAAAACCCCTGTTAGTAAATATAATTCGTAATAGTTAGATTCCTGCCAACTTAACAAAGTATCATTTTTCAAGTCATCTGCATTATAGCATTCTTTAATTGAATTTCTAACTTTTTGATGAGGTTTTAATAAAATCCATCCAAAATGGCTAAAAAATATTCCTTTTCTGATATAATGTGGATCTTTCTCGGTATCAACATATCTATGATGAGCTCTATGTACACTTGTCCACCATTTAATTGATCCTAACCCTGCACTGGCTCCAAATACAGCATATATAAACTTTATAAAAGATGATGCAACAAATGATCTATGAGCCCAAAGTCTATGGTAACCCGCATTAATGCACGTTATCGTTGAAATATAATAAATAACTGAAAATTTTAACGTATTTTCTTGTAATGGAATATAATAGTATGCATAGTAAATTGAAATTAGTGGTATAATAACTGAATTGATGATAGATAACCAGTTGATATGTCTGTACCAATTCCAGAAATTCCAGGACGATTCATTGATTTGGCGTCGCAACTGATGTTGAGTATTATCCACAACATGTGATACCTGTCTCTTCACCTTTGTTGGATCCAAAGAAGCCATGATTCTAAGAGTTACACGACTTTGTAACTACACTTGTCTTTTACTAAAGGGAATAAATTTGCTGGAAAAATAGATATTGTTGCATCGCTCCGTAACCAGAACCCATATTACGTAAGTTTAATGCACTATGCACTATGACATTGAATGATGTAATAGCAATTGACACAAAAATAATATGGGTATAAATAGGAAGAGAATCCTGCTTGTTATAGGGATTTGGTGAAACCTTCCCATCAAATACAATAATACTACATACAATGTCAACTGTCAAACAATTCTACAAAGGTGAAACTAGAGACTTTATCGTCTTCATTGACGATCCAGAGAAAGCGAAGCAATTCTTATCAGACTCCTCAGTTCCATTAAGCCATGTGGTTGGTAAATTCAAAGTGTATACTTCTGAAAGTGGTAAAGGTAGTGAAGGTATACTACATGAAGCTTCAAAGCAAGAACTAGAAAACGAATTCAACACCAGATCTGTTGAAGAGATCATTGAATTGATTGTCAAGAAAGGCGAAGGTAAAAGTGACCCAGAAGTTGGTAAAAACATCTGGAAATCTACTAATGATTCTCGTCCAGGCTATTAATGAATATGCTTTAGAATGAATAATGAGTGAATATAAATGATAATTAGATACTTCCCATAATTAAAAGTCGTAGCTTATCGTATCAATAAGACCTCCAAAACCTAAGTTTCTGACCTTGTCATTTGGACTAAAATTTCAAAGTAATACCTGTGTTAATGCCCAATCAAGAGAAAAGGGAAAAACAATCATGAACTATATAATGAGTTGAAGGATACATTCTATAAAAAGCTTTGGATAGTATTACATAAAGAGAGTACTAAATGGTAATTTAACATTTATTATAAATTTATGTACAAACTCATTCTTCATAATTTGTCAAACAGGAATGAGTAAACCCCTTCTGCTTAACTCTTTAGTGTTAAACTTTTTTTGCAAAACGCTTTCGAAATCAAAAGCAAAGAAAATTTGAAAACAAGTTTCCCTTATACATGACACTAAATCACGCCTCAATTCTTATCAAAAATCGAATCTGGATACCTATAAAAGAATGTGGAACTAACATAAGACTAGATTAACTAGAATAATGAACAAGCTAGTGGAGAATGTTTTTAATGAAGCAACACCATCATAAGTGCTGACAGTTAATTCTGTAGAAGTATAAGAAGGACCAGATTTGGTTGAAACATGTGTGTTCCTTGATAGCGAAGTTGAGTCTTCTGGAGCAACAAAACTATCAGTAGTCTTAGTAATAATGGTTATGGATGTTGTTTTATCTGCATTATTATTATTGAAATTTGTGGGTGTTGATTTATTAGTTTTAATAGATGATTTACTGTGCTTTGTGGATTTTTCAATAGTTTTGGTAGCTGATTCAATAGTCTTACTCTTTGTAGACTCTTTGTTCTAACCAGTGTAAGTCTTGGAAGTCTTTGTGACAATCTTAGTACCAGTAGACTTTTCTTCATTATCATTACTCTTACTTGTTCCTTTATCATCTTCAGTGGTAGGGAAAATTGGAGTACCGATCACAGTTGACAAAACAGTACCTGTTACTGTATCTGTTTTTGTTTTTATAGTAGTGTTGAGATAACCAGAGAATGAATCTGGAGTTTCGATAATCACAATGTAACCACCAGTTGAGTTGGTAGTAGTATAAGTTGAAGTCAACTCACCAATCCATGGTTCAGTAGTGGTAAGATATGGACTATCCACGACAACGAGAGTTCCACCAGTCGAATCAGTATAGTAGTGTAAAATCACTGGTCCATATATGTTTCAGTAGGTTGTAACTTGGGTATGAACTTTGAAGTATGATGAGAGTCGAGACGTATTGATGCATGAATGAATATTAATTTTCTGTACCATACTATATTGTTGGAAATACCCTATTTGAGGAATAATGACTTGATGTATTCAATATTGACATTATTTCAGGCTGACTTATATGATCATAATGTTATGTATAGCAAATTGTAATAACAAATTTATTATCGGTTAGATACTTGTAATCCATAAGACGTAACAATAGGCATGTTATACAGATCTGCAAATTTAGTGCGACCTATCTGGATAGAATAGCATGATCAATGATCCAACGTTAAAACTTAAAAGCTAATTTATACTATAATCACATATACTTAAATCTACATATATTTGACTCCTCATTCACTAGAATTGAAAATAGATTTCAATGCATCACCAAGGATAAGTGACGTTTTTCTCATTATTGAGATTCGGATTGAATTTCTGTGTGAAGACTGTCTGTTACTATTCAAGCTATGATGTGATACTTTTGAAGAAATCTTTTGATATCTTTTGAGAGTTTTTTTATCATCTTTTTTAAATTTTCTTCTTGATAAGATTGAAGAATTCATAATTAATTCATCAGACCAAAGATCCTCTAGATTGTATTCAATTTTGCTTCTTTCAAATTGTTTTAAATAGATTAAACTGTTTAACTGCTTAAATCTTTTAGATGAGTATGAGTGATAATATTTTTCTTCATTATCAATCTCAACATTGATTGGTAAAACTTTTCTGAAATAGCAATAATTGAATATTTTTTGTCTTCTTAAAAATTTATCTAATTTTAAATCATAAGATAAAATGTTATCAGGTATTATAGTTGATGATGTAGTACCTCTTTCTTCATTGAAAATAGATGAAGAGTAATCTAACTTATAAGGACCGTTAACAACATTTATCAATATCGTTAGTTTTTCTTTCCAAATTAATTGATCATGTTGATTAAAATTCAATATTAACAATTCGTATATTTGGAATTTATATTCAAACAATATTTTAAAATTATAATCATAGGATGTAAATAGACCACCATCATTACCTTCATTGTTTACTATAATTTTTGACACTGATAATGGAATCAAAAATACAACTTCATATTTAGTATTTGATTTAATTTCACACAAAATCAAGTGAGTTTTAAACAAAAATGCACCATAACTTGCAGAAGTTGGTTTCAAATCCTTATCCGTTATATAAACAGCATCAAATGAGCCTAATAATAGAGGTAAACCAAGGTATTCCACTGGAAATTGTAATTCTTGATGGAAAATCAAATTATTAAATACTAAAACACTTTTAATCTTCTCCTGTAAACCATATCTGTTAACTTCTTTAATCGAAAAATCAATTTGAATTAAACAATCATTAATTTTTCTATTCGATAATTCATCCTCTTCTAAAGGTGTTAACTTTAATAAACTTTCTAAAAATAATTTGTATTTTGATATTCTTTGAATTGGTTTATGAATTAAAGAAACTAAGGATAAGTCCAATTTTTCAACTGATGAGCTTTCTAAAAATCTTTGGAAACCTCTTGTTAATGTTTGTCCTGATTCAGGATCATCATGTTTAAAATCAATTAACTTTAAAACTAGATCTAATAAGCTATAGTACTCTTGATATAAATAAATACTTATAGCTTTTTTATTAGTCAATTCACAAACTAAAGCTGCCATCAATGGAGAAGTTAGTGATATTAAATGTTTTGTAATATCTTTCAAATCATAATCTTTATAGTTTGATATAGATAATGAGTATAATTTTCTTAAATCATTCAAATAATCACTATGTGAGAGGATTAATAGTTCGGTATAGTCTAGTAACAACTTTATTGGGATACCATTATTACCTTTATCTATAATTGAATTTAGATAAATCTCGCTCAACATTTTCAAACTGTTAATGTAACTTCCCTCTGTTTCAATGATTTCTTCAATGACTTTTTTTCTATTGTATGCCTTTTTGCTAAATGAAGACAATTCATTATAATTAAAAACCAGCTTTGGCGATAATTTTGATGATAAAGTACAACTTGAAACACTAGTATTCAAATCCAAACCGATTATACTTTTAAATTCTGATGTTGATAATTTCAAGTAGGCAAATGGTACACAAGATGATGGTAAGTCATCAATAAATTGTTTAAAGCTGGAAGGGTTTGCACTGTCAGAAAGTTGATCGGTCAATGCACTTGACTTCAGTTCAAAGAACAAAGGACTTGTATCAGGTCGAATTTTATTTAATTCGATATCTTCTTGGTCATATATGACAACTTCATGGTCTTCGATTGGTGTTTTCAATTTTTGGAAAAGTGAATCATCTAGTTCTATCATGCCTGAATTGGAAGACTGAATGGAGTCTTGTGTTACTGGTCTTGGTGTTATGGCAAACATAGCTAGCAACAGATTAAAAGCAAGCGTCAAATGTCAAGGCGTGTCAGCCTTTTGCATAGAATTAATGTTAGAACAAATTGTGGTTTTTGTTAAATTGATAGATTTTTGTGTCAAAAATCATATTGCAGTTGTTGAAATTTGAATGCTTGTTGATTTATAAGTTTGGGTAAATTTAATCAGATACATGTGCACTGTGCAAACACTAAGCGTATATGTAAGCCAGCTGTAATTTGATATTGAACTAACAGATCAACTTTCTCCACCCCATTGCCAGTCATGAGGAACCTTTGTTTATTACCTAAAAAATTAAATGCAACACTTTATTATAAATAATGAATACATAGTATATAATCTTATAATAAATCACTCCATGGAAGAGAACAACACACTCTTCAAAAAAGCTCACGTTAGTGTGCACTGTGTACTAAATTTGTGTACAGTCCGCCTAAATTGGAAAGGTTAGGAGACTTGTTCACGCTTGGATACTTTTGGGTAAAACAAAAATTAACTGAAGGAAACACAAAGAAACAACTTGCAGAGATTAAATAATCAGATTAGGATGGTATGTTTATTAAGAAGAAGAGTCTAGGGACTATGATTGATTTTTATAGATGGCTGGTGTGGCATCTGCTGGAAGAAACCTCAATGAAGATCGACAAGTTTCCAATCAACCATGTAAGTAATCATCCCTTACTAACTGAATTATCCAGTCAAATCAATCAGGTATCCAAACATTGCTGAATGCAGAAAAAGAAGCACACAAAATTGTTCAAGAAGCCAGAGCATACCGCACACAGCGTTTAAAAGCTGCTAAAACTGATGCTGCAGCTGATATTAAAGAATATAAAGCTCAAAAAGAAGCTGAGTTGAAACAATTCGAAGCTGAACATTCTGGTTTAAACGAAGCCATCGATAAAGATGCTGAGGCTGCTGTTGCTAAAGAACTAGCATCAATCCAAAAAACTGCTGCTGAAAAGAAAGCTGCTGTTGTCAAATTATTAGTTGATGCTGTCATCAAACCAACTCCAGAACTACATATCAATGCTTGAACCAATACACGTCATGAATAGAAAGATGCTGAAGCTGATTCTTCCAGTGTTTGTTGTAAGATCTCTCTTCCTATTCTACTCTTCCTTTTCATAGGCGGAGCCTCTCTATCGTTTTAGGTAGGCTCTCCGGCTAAAATTGAATTCTCCGCTTAAATTCGAAGCCCAAGTGTAAAATTTACATGGAAAAAAACACACACGCGACGAAAAGTTCACACATGACAAAATAAGTGAATAACTCTTCCAATAAAATCGCAATTGAGAAAGATGAATGGCTCCCAGATTCTTCTCAATGGCTCAAACTCCACTTTTGATGAAAGAATACTCGAATATTTGAATAAAACTATTGAGAATTATCTGATTTATCACAACATAAATTTGAACACATCTCAATTATCATACTCTTTACTTGGTTCGATTTTCACTGCCTTAAGTATATGGTTCACACTGAAATGGGCTTTATTGCCTAGTAGAATATCAACTGATGAAATGCCTGTCAAATTTAACTTGGAAATTCCTCCAGAAGCTCAACCTCATTGGAAGGGTAAAAGAATTCATCCAGTTTCAATCAAATTGGATCAGGAACCAGAATTCATTCAATCTTATTGTCCTGCAACTGGTCAGTTCTTAGGGAAATTTAAAACTAACACTAATGATGAAATCGATTCAATTATTGCAAAAGCTGATTCAGCTCAAAAACAGTGGAAAACTTCCACTTTTGCTAAAAGAAGACAACTATTACGTTCTTTGAGTGAGTTTATTGTTAATAATCAAGAAAACATAGCAAGAGTAGCTTGTAGAGATTCAGGTAAAACAATGGTTGATGCGTCAATGGGTGAAATTTTAGTAACATTAGAAAAATTAAATTGGGTTATTAAACATGGTGAAAAGGCTTTACAACCTTCAAAAAGACCAGGTCCTTTCAATTTACTAATGAGTTACAAAGGAGCTGAAGTTAGATATGAGCCATTAGGTGTTGTCTCTTCTTTAATATCATGGAATTATCCTTTCCATAATTTAATGGGTCCAATAATCGCTGCTTTATTTACTGGTAACTCAATTGTTGTTAAATGTTCTGAACAAGTTGTATGGTCTTCAACTTTTTACATTAAATTGATACAAACTTGTTTGAAAGAATTAGACATAGATCCAAATTTAGTTCAATTAGTTTATACATGGCCAGATAATGCCAATTATTTCACATCTCATCCAGGTTTAAGTCATATCACTTTCATTGGTTCAAAACCAGTAGCTCATCATGTTGTTAAAGCTGCTTCTGGATCATTGACTCCAGTTGTTGTTGAATTAGGTGGTAAAGATGCTTTTTTAATATTAGATGATGTTAAAGATCTAAATTCAATTTCAAGTATTGTCATGAGAGGTACATTTCAATCTGCTGGACAAAATTGTATTGGTATTGAAAGAGTTATTGTTACCAAAAAAAATTATGAAAAATTTGTTGAAATTTTATCTAAAAGAGTTCCTACTTTAAGATTAGGTTCTGATATTGATCAATTAGAAGATATTGATATGGGTGCATTGATCAGTGATAACAGATTTGACCAAATAATGGAATTAATCAATGATGCAGTGGCAAATGGTGCCAAGTTAATATATGGTGGTACTAAATATCAACACCCAAACTATCCACAAGGTCATTATTTCTCACCAACGTTATTAGTTGATGTTACAAGAGATATGAAAATTGCGCAAAATGAAATATTTGGACCAGTTCTAACAATGATGAAAGCTGAAGATACTCAAGATGCTATTGATATTGCAAATTCAACAGATTTTGGTTTGGGTGCTTCAGTTTTCGGTAATGACTGGAATGAATTGAGTAAAGTAACAGATGAAATCAAATCAGGGAATGTTGCAATTAATGACTTTGCAACATTTTATGTTTGTCAATTACCATTTGGTGGTCAAAAGGGATCAGGATATGGTAAATTTGGTGGTGAGGAAGGTTTACAAGGTTTATGTAATTTAAAATCAGTTTCATTTGATAAAATTCCATTCGTTTCAACACAAATTCCAAAACCTTTGGATTATCCAATAAGAGATGAATCTAAAGCCTGGAATTTCGTCAGAGCTTTGAATATTGGTGGATATGATGTTAGTTTATGGAATAGAGTTAAAGCTATTGGTACATTAGCCAGAAATGGTTCATAGAGATAGGTGTCTTTTTGTTTTTTGAAGAAGAAAAAAAGTATGTGTAAAATGATTGTATATTTTGTAAATTAGTATAATGTTGTTTTGATGATTATTTAGTAATCTGGTCTAATTCATGACTTGATTTTCGGCAGATTTTAATAAATCTTGTAACTCAGTAGTATATTTTCTATGTAATTTTTCAACATCACTTGTTGCTTTCTTAATTTCATCACTTTTTTGAAATTTTTTCAACTCTTTTAAAGCATCTGATCTATTCAATGCTAAACTGTATTTGAAAGAGTTTGAATTTTTGAAAAATTCGAAATTTTTCTTTAATTCTTTAACAATTGAATTTCTTGTTTCACCAGTAACTGGAGGTAATGAGACCTTTAACTGTTGAGGAATATTTGGGACTTGTTCAGGATTCAAATTCAAACCAGATTTCAAAATGGCAGAGATGACGTGTTTGGAATTACTTGGATCAAACACTGTGATGATCAAGTTTCTTCCTTTCAATGAAGTTTGAGCGACTGATAAGAAATTAGCAGTTTCATGATGATTTAAAGGGACTTCCAAATTATCAAACATTTTTGGATTAGAATTTCCTTGTTTTGTCAATAATATTTTATCTTTGAATTGTTTCAATGATTCTTTGTAATTGGATTCTAATCCTTTCAAGATGACACTTGGATCTTCTTGAGATAATTCTTCTTCTGGTTCTGATTTATGATGTTTCCCACCTTTTGACTTCTCGTTTTTCACTTTTTTGAAAGCGACAGAAGTTACAGAAAACGGTCTTAGTGGAACAGCTGGAGTCATTGGAATGAAAGCTCTTGAGACGGATCTCAATGCGATTGATCTAAACATGATTGTGTTTGATGAAATGTTTTACTTGAATTGTGTCTCTCTAAATAGAAACTGAGTGACAAATGTCCCGGATCACTGAAAAAAAAAATCTTTAAATCCTGGGACTGGTATTGACTGGAAGTCGTTGATCTAATGAGCCATTGCGATATCTGTTTAGAGAACGAAAGTAGATACAAATGTCCAAAATGTCTCATCAAGACCTGTTCTTTAGAGTGTGTCAAAACCCATAAACTGCAGGGTGATTGTGATGGAATAGTTGACAATACTGAATATGTTAAAAGAGATGATTTTAAACAGGATGAAAGTTTAGTTCAAAGAGATTACAACTTCTTAATGACCATTGATAGAAACATAAATGTAGCCATTTCTGATGTTAGAAGCAAGAATAAAAGAATACTGAATTCAAATCAAAGAAATAACAATAAGAGAAGACATCAAAATAATGATAATATTACAGTAAGGGGAGTTAATGTTAAAAGTTTACCTAAGGGTATGGAAAGATCTAATGTGAACAAATCTGGATGGGATAAGAGAAAAAACACATTTGTTTGGACAATTGAATTCATACTTCTCAATAGTGAAACAGGATTACAAGAAGATAAATACATAGCTTATAGAGTCCCTGAAAACTCAACTATTAAGGACATATTGCCTCAAAAAATTGAGAATCTTATCGGCAAAGGTACTGAATGGTTTTGTTTCTTGAAGAAGATTGAAACAAGGTCGACCGATCTACAGTTTATTCCCTTGAGTAAAGAGGCTTTCCTGGCTGAAGAATTGAAAGACAAGACAGTTATTGAATTTCCAACCTTGATAATTAGTACTAGAGAGGAAGTTAAGGGATACACAGTTTATGAGTCAGAAAGTGATGAGAGCAGTGATGATAGTAGTGAGGAAAGTAGTGATGAAGATTCAAGTGATAGTGAAGATAGTTCAGATGATAATAGTGGACCTGAGGAAGAGTCTTCAAAAGAGGTTAAAACGAAAGAAGATATAGAAGTGAACGAGGTGACAATAGAATCAGAGATTGGCCGGAATGAAATGGAACTGCAGTCATAAATAAAGAATGTATTGAGAGAGTTAACAACGAGGTCTTTGAAGAAGAAGATAAGAAAAAAGAGATCTCAAATGAAGAGCATAATGAAATGTAATATAGAAGAAATTATAGAAAAGCAATTCAACTTAATGAATAATAAGTCATGTATAGCATAAAGAGAATAAGAAGAATAAACTAATAATTATCCAAATAACAGTGTAATAAATACAGGGACTAGGGACTAGGTAGTAGGGACTAAAATATTACATCATCGATGAGGGTGTTCGGATGTTTCAAGACTCAAATTTTATCTCATCACCTTAGAAACACTAATGAGTGAGTATTCATTACCAATAAAGTCATGTCAGAAATTGATTACTCCTCTGATGAAGGAGAAGAGTTCTCACCCAATGATTCTAGTGTCATGTTAGGGTTTATTGACGCTCCAATTGAAGATGAGCTGCCAGGTATAGAAGATACATTTGTTGGAGGTCAACCAATTTGGTTAGCTGAGACTTCAAAACCTGATTCCAAATTATTAAAATGTTTGAACTGTCAAGGTGACTTATCATTATTACTGCAAGCATGTGCACCCTTAGATGGAGAATTGTACGATCGTGTGATTTATGTGTTTGCTTGTGGCAAAAGCTCTTGTAATAAGACAACAGGTTCAATTAGAGTGATAAGAGGTGTTGCGAAAGATCCAATAAAGATGGAAGAACTGAGGTTAAAAGAAGAACAAGAGATCAAAGACGAACTAGATGAGAAATTAAAATTAGATGATCAAAGAAATTTCCTTTTTGGTGGGGAAGCTAATAATGAAATTAAAGGTAATTCAAACCCATTTGGTAATAATCCATTTTCAGGTAGTTCATCAAACCCATTTTCAAATAACAGTGAATCATCAAATCCGTTTGCCACGAACAACGAATCAAAACCATCATTTGCAGATGTTGCTAAAAATGCAGCACCTAAAACAATAAAGCAAGAGAAAAGTAGTAATAATGATGCTTTATTACCTGAATTCCCTGGTTATTTCCTATACACCGAAGAAGAAACTCTTAAGAAAATTGATAAGAATAAATTACCAGAAGGTGTTCAAATTGATGAAGACGCATTAGATTTAGAGACTGAAGTTGGTGGCGGAGTTGGTGATACTCAAATTAATGCAGAATACGCTAAAATTGCCAATTCCTTAACAGATGAAGATTTTCAAAAATACAGTGATACGATCTCTCATAATCCTTTACAAGTATTACGTTACGACATTGGCGGGAAACCTTTATTATATTCATCAAGTGACGATACAGCTATCAAAGTTTTGAAAAATTTAGTTCCCGCACCTGGTTATAATCCTTCAAGTTCAAGACAATTTGAGTTGCAAATAATGTCTAAACTACTTATCGACTTTGAAAAATCATTAAAAGATACTGAAAACGGTATGGAATGGGTCACTATAATAATATATACCGATAAAGAAGATTACATTCCTAAATATGACTCAAATAATGTTGGGTATGTTGAAGAGTGGTGTGGTGTTCAATGGGAAGAAACAGTTCAACATTAAATTTTGCAACATTAATATAGACTTGTGACTATTTTCCTTCATTTCATTAAACGTATATAAACTTTTTATTTACAAACTATTTACAGATATCTTTTAATTTCTTCCTCCTCATAAACTTGAATTATATCACCTGGTTGGAAATTAGACCAATTTTCAAATCCAACACCACATTCTTTCCCCTTTTTAACTTCAACAACATCATCTTTCAAATGTTTCAAGGTATCCAATTTACCTCTGTACACTTCAATACCTTCTTCTTCATTGGTTTTACCTCTAACAACTCTAATTTGGGAGGATCTTTCTAGAGTACCTGATGTCACTTTACAACCAGCAATTTTAATAACCTTCTTTCGTTTACCTTTAATTTCAAAAATTTCTTTGATTTCAGTTTCACCTCTGATTTTTAAATCAATTATTGGTGTTAATTTTGATGATAATTCCTCTTCAACATCTTTGATCAAATGATAGATGATATTATGTAATTTGATTGGGATTTTACGTTGAGCTGACTTATTATCAATGTCTTTAGTCAATGTAATATTAAACCCAAGTATTATAGCATTTGAAATTTCCGCTCTTTCTAAATCTGTATCAGTAACAGTACCAACTTCACTATAAATGATATTTAATTTGACTTCTTCATTACCAATATCCTGAATTGCATCAACAATAGCTTCAACAGAACCACTAACATCTGCTTTGATAATATAATTAACAACTTCTTGAGTTGGTGTATCTGAAATTTCTTCTTCTTTATTTAAATCTTCTTGACTTAAACCGAATTTTCTTAATTCATCTAATCTTTCACGTTTTTCAACTTCTTTCTTTGCATCAATTCTTAATTTGTTAATAACTTCAACGTCTTTTGATTCTTGATCTCTTTGTTTTTTCAATAATCTATAATTTAAAACATCTTTAGCAATTTTTTCATTCGGTGCTTGTATTAACAGTTGACCAGCTTCAGGAACATCTTTCCAACCCCAAATTTCAACAGGAGTTGAAGGTTTTGCTAATTTAACGTTCTCGCCAAATTCATTCTTCATTGATTTAACTTTACAATACGTAGTACCTGAAACAACAAAATCTCCTATTTTTAAATCACCCTGAGTGACTAAAACAGTTGCTAAAGGACCCATTTTGGATTTATTTTGTGATTCAATAACCCAACCTTCAACAGGAACTTTTTTTTTATCACCTGTCGCAGCTTTCAAATCTAAAATTTCACTTAATGTGATAATACTTTCTTCTAATTTATCCATATTCAATCCAGTTAATCCAGATACTTTAACGACTTGAATATCACCCCCATATTCCTCAGTAATGATATCATGGCTTGATAAATCTGCAATAACTTTATCTGGATCAGAATTTTCTTTATCACACTTATTAACGGCAACTATACAAGCAACACCAGATTTCTTCAAATGTTTGATAGCTTCAATAGTTTGTGGCATAACTGAATCATCTGCTGCAACGACTAAAACAACAATATCTGTAACATTAGCACCTCTTTCTCTCATTTTCAAAAAAGCAGCATGTCCAGGTGTATCTAGAAATGTAATTAATTTCTTAGAGACAGGAGTCTTAACAGAGAAAGCACCAATATGTTGGGTGATCCCACCATGTTCACCTTTAACGATTGAAGATTTTCTCAAATGATCTAAAATTGTTGTTTTACCGTGATCAACGTGTCCCATAATCGTGACAATAGGTGGTCGTGGTTTCATAAATTTAGAATCTTGTTCGAATTTTGTTGGTTTAAGATCTTTACCGTTATCATCTTCATCAATTTCGTTAACTTCAAATCCATATTCATCTGCAATTAATATAGTTGTCTCTTTATCTAATATGACATTATGGCTCATGTTTTCAAAACCCATTACTTTCAAATTTTTCACTAGTTGTTCATATCTGACGTTCAATAAGTTGGCTAGCGTGGCAACAGTTGTGAATCTAGGTATATTGATTAATTTTCTGACTGGAGGTTTAGCTAGACAGAACGATGAGACTGAAAATTGTCTCAAATTAGGCTTCGTTATAATTCTAGAGTTACTTTTGTAAGTTGGTTTCAAGCTAAGCCGAACACATCTTGATAACATTTGAATATATTTGAACTAACAGACTAAACCTTTATAGCATTCTTACAAGATTTGTTTCATCTTTTTTTTATTGTTAGGAGCTCATCGCTTCATAACATATTACGTGATAATTACTATTAATATTAATACTAATCGCTAATCGCCTAGTTACAACTATCACTCTAGCACTCTAGAACTTGTAGTGTAGTCACAATTAAATAAGGGTGATGTTAAAAACACATATGAGTAGCAAGTTTTTTATTTAATATAAAGTGGTTGACTTGGGAATAACGATCTTTAGACTTTATACTTTAAACTTTATATAGCACTTGAGGTATCCAGTGATACATTATACGATATCTGTGATTTTTTATTGACGAAAACAAACAAACATCAATTACAACTGATGAGTTTTTCATTCTGGACAGTCCTTCATTATGATTTTGTAATTGTATTTTTATCTCACATGATATTTGCATAAAATTGGACACACTGCTCTTGAGAGTAAACTCTTTGATAGTAATTTGATAGCACTAAAATCTAGACGAGAAAATAAGTAGTACGTTTAAATATACCATACTGGAATACGCTATAGATCTAGAGTATTGTTGTTCACAGTATAAAAAGTTTAAATGGTGGAATTGAAATCCGTTCATTCACCGAAATGTGAGCCTAAAAATTACATACTGCATGTATGTCAGATCTAAGACAAATTGGAGAACTAGAGACGTTATATGTTAATCAGACCAATATGAATAGTTGAAACGCAGGAAATTATCTCCTGTTGACAGTTTAGTCATAAATACTAAAGAGGGTTTCCAATCATGAAATATGGGAAGGAAGAATACATATTACTAATTACACAATGATTAATGATAAGTTATAAGTTATAATGATGTAGCTGACAATTAAAGTTCTGGCAGATGCCGAGCGGAGATTGAATTAATAAATTTAATTACAGCTTTTTAGTTTTGTTAAGAGAAAAAAAAAAAGTTCTAAGTTCTTACATACTCAAGACTCAAAGTGTCAAAGTATTATATTACAGTCATGAATCAATTGAATCTTCATGAGTCCGATCCTAGTTATATAGTTGCTTTTATTGAAATTATATAGTGATTGGTGTGAAATTAATCGATCTTGTCCTTTCATTTTACAACAAAATACTGAAATATAAAGGTGGCTAAGGGTTCAATATAGATCATCCGTTTGAATATATGACCCGTGATGTCTATATGGGACTTATAAATTGGCCTATTTTGACAATGAATTTAATTCTAGCTGGGTATAAAAAGTTAACCACATAAAAACTAGGAGATAGGTTTACTACACTTATGGTGAACTTTAATTTCTATTTATGAAAGAAGTTATATGATATGATATATAATGCAATGTTTTTTTATTCATTAAATTTGTGAGCGTTATCTTTTATTTCTAATGCTTTCACGTAATAAATTAATCAATTCATCGATTGATTCAAAATTTTCATCATTTACAGCAAATGATCTATGACCGGTACTTTCAGAATGCTCATCAAAATCATTAAAATGAATTCTACAGTTCTCACAATAACCAGATATTTTTTGTTTTTGACTATTTTGATCTTTGACTTCTGTTTTCGATAATTTTGATCTTTTTTCAATCAATTTTCTTTGTAAATGATTGTATTGTTTTGATGGAACAGTTGACTTTGGTGCAATTAGACCGTTCCTGGTAGCCTCTGCAGATCTGGCAGATGCATTAATAGAGCCTGTATAGCCTGAAGCTTCAATCTCAAATGTATTTCTTTTATTGTATTCTGGAAAATTGTTATTAATTAGGGATGCTTGTCTTGATAATAATGGAGGTGGCATTTTAGTAGGAGGGGATAAATCAGCTTCTTTACTTGGGGAAGTTTCATTAGATGATGAAGTTTCATTTTCAAAATTAGAGTTTTTAGAATAAATTGCCCGTAGTCTATCTCTATGTCTTCTGTTTTGTTCATCTCTTAATCTCCTACGTTCTTTCCTTTTTGGATCATGGATATTTGATGGATCTGGTGTGAATAATGAATGTCCATATGTCGAGGAAAAGATATGAGGCCATGGTCTTTTTTCATCTTTGATTTTCCATTCTCTTAATGCAACTGGTTTTATAACTTGACGAAGGTCATAAACATAATAATAAGGATTCTTAAAATAGCTGAAATCATCCCTTTTTGCAGTTATATCTCTATCCTGAGCACCATGCAATTTCTCGTCTTGCAATAACGAGCTCAAACGTTGTGGTTTCGATTTTGAAGAACCTTCTGGTGATGGGACTTCACCTAAATGTTTTAAGAAACGGAAGACTTTTTCATAACTCCAGAATTTCAAGGAAGCAGAGTAGGCAAACATCTTGGATGGTAATTCAGTTTTAGCTCTATTTGATACAACAACAGTAACATTACTATCAAAAAATTGTTGAATTGAAGCGCCAACTTGAGTGAACATCTTTATGGCTTGTTCCTTTTCTTTACGTTTAGCAGCATCCAGCATACTTGGGTCATTACTGTCAAAATAGATAACTGAGTCACGCATGATCTTTCTCCATCTATGTTGCCATTCTGTCAGAGGCATTGTCTCTTGTTGTTGTTGTTGTTGTTGTTTTTGAACTTCTCTCTCTTTCTGGAGATGAGCCATTTGAATCTGTTCATGCGGTTGCAAAATGTGTGATTCATTATTAGCTAGTTTCTGCCTCTTCACGTTTGGTGAATTGACACCAATATCTCTCAATGGTGCTCTGACAGTTCCTTCCATTCTATTCTATTGGAAGTGATAATGCAAAACAAAATTAATAAAAAAAACAGGTGAAAAAAAGTCTAATGAACGGCAGTACTATGCTTATGAGACTCTTTGATACTGACTGAGATAGAACTTGGAGTGGAAATATAAAGCAGGTGCCTTCTTCACTGCTTTCTCTTTTGTGGTTAATTTTCTGTTAGGCAAAAAAAGATTGTTTTGATTATAAAAATTTCCCGATTTGGATCGCGTCTTGCGGGTAACTCCAGGCGTGAGGTTAATGAACACTTACACAGTCTCTTCTATATTACATGCTTGTATATTATTCGTAATAGAATCCATTTGCAATGAACCTGATCATATACTCATCAATATGACCATATCCTTCACGATCGTCAACTTCAACTCCAATCTCTTCATCTTCATTTTCAACAAAATCTTCATTATCAACTTCAACTTCTTTCATTGCTTCTTTAGCTGCCTTAGCATCTGCTTCGTCCTCAGCTTCTGCTATAGCATTACCCAATTTAGAGGTATCATTGAACAATAATTTATCCCCATCACCATCTTTACTATCTTCACCTAATAAATCTTTATATGATAATTTACTAAAATAATCAGTTGTAAATTCACCTTCTTGAATAATAACATTATCTAAATGTCTCTTTTGATTAGCCTTCATCAGAATATTGGATTCAATGGTATATTCTGTAACAAACCTATAAATATGAACATCTCTTGTTTGACCAATTCTATGACATCTATCTTGACATTGTTTATCCATTGCAGGATTCCAATCTGAATCATAAAATATAACAGTATCTGCACCAGTTAAATTGATACCTAAACCACCTGATCTTGAGGATAGAATGAAGACAGTAATCTTTGGATCTTTGTTAAACCTTTCTGTTAGAATTTGACGATCTTCAATTTTAGTTGAACCATCTAATCTCATATATCTGATACCCATAATATTCAAAAATTGTTCTAAAATATCTAAAACTTTCGTCATTTGCGTGAAAATTAAAGCTCTATGACCACCTTTTTGTAAATCTGTTAATAGTTTAGCTAATTTCTGTAATTTACCACAATCATATAGTAATAAAGATTTATCTGGAAATTGAATAGACAATTTGGTTTGAACTTTATGTAATGGATTTTCTAATTCAATGACCTTTTCAGCAACATTTTCAGGAATGGTTAATTGTGACATATTTAAGTTAACAACGTCTGGTGTAACGAAGGCAAATCTATCAATTTCATCTTTTAACGATAACATTCTTGTTTCTAATGGTTTGATTAATTCTTCTTTTATTTGGAAATCTAATTCAATTGGTTTGACAACACTTAACATATCTATTAAATTTTTACCATATGTTGGTTTTTTATCACATCTTAGATTATTTAAGTAAATTATTTGTTTGATTTTTTCTAAATAGTCCTTTTTTGAGTGATATCTTGAATATTTATAAAATTCAGTAATATTAGAATAATTGGAGTTAATCTCAACATCAAGATTTTTGGATAATTCTTCAATTTTTTCATCCAAAATTTTAGAAGATTTCAATTTTTCGATTGAGTTTGAATGATATGTAGTTAATCCATCTCTTTCATATCCACTGAATGATAAATTTAGAACATCCAAATTAATCTTGTTATTATCGTGTAATCTTTTTAAAACCAAAGAACTTGTTGTTTGATATGGTGTAATTAATGATTCATCAATTGCAAATGAAGTTCTAATTTGCCTTTCTTCAAATAAATCTGGATGATTACAAACTTTTCTTAATTGCATTAAAGCATTGATAATTGAAATATAATTAGCATTTTGTAACATCTTTTTGGTATCACTTCTATCCAAATATTCATGATATAGCTTATATTGTCTTTTTGATAATTTACAATAAACGACATGTTCATATTTACCAGGCATTTGAGATTCCACATCAGCTTTCAAACGACGTAACAAATAAGGTCTTAAAACTTGATGTAATTTTGAAACTGTTTGCTTTGTTTCTTCATCAACTTTTTGATCTAAACCACCTTCAATAATTTTATCAACCGGTTTACCAAACCATGTTTGAAAATCATCTAGATTAGCAAACCCTGATGGCATTGATTGATTTTTTGATGATGAAGGCATTAAAAAATATAATAATGACCAAAGTTCCATTATATTATTTTGTAATGGTGTACCTGTTAGTAGTAATCTATTTTCAGTATTAAAGTTTAATAAAACATTCCATCTATTTGATTTAAAATTTTTAATATTATGAGCTTCATCTAAAATCATATATTTCCAACGTTTTCTTTTGAAAATCTGTTGATCTTGACAAACTAATTGATATGAAGTGATGCAAACATGGAAAGTATCTGGTTTATTCCAACCTTTTCTTTTTTGCTTTCTTTCTTGTGGTGAACCATAATAAACCATAACCTTAAAACCAGGTGCAAATCTTTTGAATTCCATTTCCCAATTTAACAAAACTGAAGTTGGAACAACAATTAAATGAGGACCCCAGTTACCTTTAAATACAGCTAAATATGAGATTAAACTAATGGTCTGAATAGTTTTACCTAAACCCATCTCATCTGCTAGAATTCCGTTGGTTCCATTATTGTATAAACTTGCTAACCAGTTCAAACCTTGCTTTTGATAATATCTTAAATCACCCTTTAATAAAAGAGAAGGGTAAGGAACATCCACAACCCCATCATTTGGCTCAGCTGTAGTATCCCTTGAATTTTTAGTAGACGTCTTTTCTTTCTCTTGTGGTTCAGGGCTTGATTGAGGTGTTAAGTTATTTTCATGATCTTCAACAATTTCATTTCCTTGATCTGAGGAATAAGATTTGACAGATTCATCATCATCATCATCATTATCATAATCATTTTCTTCATCGTTCGTTATGGAAGATTTACCAAATAAAGCAGCTAAGCCAGAAGGTCTTGCAGATTCACCCTCATCTTCCTCACTTGAGAGATCACTATCGTCATCTGAATCTAGAGATGTATCACTGTCTAATAAAGAATCATGATCTGTTTTATTAGCTTCTTCAACAGCTTTCTTCTCATCATCATCTAATTCTGGAATTATTTTCTCTGATTCTGATGCTGATTCAATTTCTGGCGTACCATCTTCATTTTGTGTATCTTCACTGATTTCTTCTAATTTTAATTTTTGCAAATGAGAATATTTTGATTTCAATTCTTCTAACGTTAAGTTGAAGTCATCTTCTTCTTCTCTCGAATTATCAGCATCAATTATTTCAATGTCTTCATCATCATCGTCATCCTGTTTAGTTAATTGAGCTTCCAACAATTGAGTTGAATGTTCTAACATCTGTGATAAATGTTCTTTACCTTTAATTCTTTTCAACTCTTCAGCTTCTTGATTTTTCAAAATTTTGAAAGCTTTCTCAGCTAAAATCCATCTTTTCTTAACAGATTGGACAGCGTTTCTAGCAAGAGTTTTCAAACGTTTTTCTTCTTCTTTTTCAAGTCTTTCTTTAGCACCTATCTGGCGTTTAAAATAAACTTCAACCATTTGTGCAATTTTACGTTGCCTTTGTGCTTTGAGTTTTTTTGAATCTTGAAATAATTTAGATAAATGTACACCTTGAGCAACAAAATGGTCATTAAAAGTGTGATGTGTTTTTAAAGGATCTCTGAATGGTTGTGGAGGTGGAACTTTTGTGATATTCAGTTTTTCATCAACTGTTAAGAAGTTATCATTGATTGCAGTTTTGAGTTTAGAAATAATTTGGCGTTGATCTTCAATATACGTTTCATATTCTTCATTTGTCATATCCTCTTCCAAAGATTTATACGAGTTTAAATAGCCATCAATTGATGAGAATTCTGGTTGACTTAAATGATTAGGATGAATAATCATACGCTCAGGTAAACTGAATTTGAATTTAATCTTTGGAAGATGATCATTCTTGAAAAACTGTTTGGTACTTGGTGTACTTCGAAATTTCTTTTCATCAATCATGTCTATTTCATCATCATCTTGAGAACTGTATTCGTCATCTTCATCGTCTTCATCGTCTTCATCTTCTTCATCACTCTCTTCATCCCGGGCTTCGGGTTTGATAATTTTAGGTCTTCCTCTTCTACGAGGTGTTTCTTTTTCAACAGAATTTGTATAATCCACCCTTTTAGGTCTTCCCCTTGGTCTATTATTTTGGAAAGTTTGGGATTTAACGGGAGTTGATACAGATTTAACCTTATACATGATTGGAGATGCAACTGAAGATAATTGAATTTTTTTGCGTGGTCTTCCAGGACCTGGTTTCTTCTTAATTTGTTTTAAAAAATTATCATTATAAAATTTTGTAGGATTGAAAATTTGGAGCTTGAATTTTTCTTGAGATCCTTCAACTGATTTCCTCAATGGGTTTTCTTCAACGGTTGAATGGCGAAGGCTATGTCTTTTTGATTTTCCATTCAGTACTTTTTTTGATTCCCAAATATTATAATTTTCATTAACGTAATCGATATATTGATTTCTCGGCGGAGTTTCAGGATCCCATGTAGCCAGTGAAGTATATTCACTCAAATGAAATAATTCTGATGTTAATAACGCATGTTTTGAACTGATTTTACCTAATTGATCTACAACGGATAATTCTTGATTGATATGATTTTTCAAACCTTCTGAGTCTTCCATATATTTGGCTCCTTCTTCGTTTTCTATTATTTGATGATTATGATCTTTTTTGTTGTCACTGTTAGCTTCATTGGTTTTTGTATTATCATGATCATTAGTATGTCTAGTGAACTTTCTGGTTAATTTATAATTGACTGGAGCGTGTGCTCTACCACTTCTTCTTCTTCTTCCACTGGAAACATCATCATCATCATCATTTTCTTTAATATAAGATTCATTGATTCCTGAATCGATTGACTCGTCATCTAGCTCTGAATAGAGACGCGTTCTGGAAGAGCGTTGCCTGGAATTGGGGGTTCCAGAGACGGACATATATAAAATGGGCGAAAATGATCTGAAAGATTGCGATTTTGAATACAGATGAGTCCTTTATTCCAATTGGCGGTGGATCAATTGGTTAAACGATGAATAACAAGTGCCACCAGTTTAATGATAATATCAACAAACGAATTAAAAAAAAACAGAAATGCAATGTATCTACACCAATAACAACCCAATCAGAAGTCTTTTTTATGCAATGACTTTAGTGATCAATTATATGCTCTAATATTTGAAATGAGCAAGTAAATGATATGAAAACCAGCAAAACTTTCTTTATAAATGGCAAATAATTGATAAACTGAGATGGTTTTTTCTTTTCAACCATTTTTTTTGATTCCGTCGAGACTCGAGGCTCCAAACCCCGCGAATTTCAGTACTACAGAAAAGACGGGGAAACAAGTCGACTCTTGTTGAACATTAAAGATTGTTTGATAATTCGAAGATGGTCAAGTTTTCATCTCAAATGAATTGCGTGGTTAGACTCTGCTCGACTCGAGGAGCAGAAAGATACCGTTCTTATGCTACAAGTTCCAAAATTCCAGGAGCCACTTATGTCAGAAAACCAAATGAGGAGCCTTATGTTGATGAAAGTACCACTGACTCGAGTAATGAGACTTATCCAGATGATATCCCAAAAATTCCATACCAATTTCGTGATCCTGACTTACCATGGGATGATAAGCAAAACAGAAGAAATTTTGGAGAGCCCTTACACATTGATGACGAAGAGATTAATATGTGGTCTACTCATAGATACGATACTACGACCGACTGGCATGCGTTAAAATTACAAGGTATCTTCTTTGGTGTTTTGGGTTCGTTTAGTGCAATGATGTATTTTTTCTTCTATCCTGAAAGAAGAGCCGTTCCTAGAAGTTATCCAGATGGATTGGCTAGAGACTTGGGGTCAAGAAATGAAGAAGACGCTCATTTGTACAAGGTTAGAGTGGATAAGACTTACTACGACTAGACATTGTTGCTCATCACATATCGTGTGTTTTTATCTATTTATTATTTATTATCTATTATTTATTATCTATTATTTATTATTTATCTCCCATCTATTTATTCAATAGACAACCTACAAACAAGTAAATTAGACATCTTTTATTCTTTGCCCAAAAAAATAGATTCATACTAAACACTTATTCTATTCCTTATTATCTCTATTCCTTATTATCTGAACTATTCTGTAAGTTGTTTATCATTGAAGTTTCAAATGGATTTGGTTGAGTTTGTCCATTATAAGTCAATGATGGAGTTATTACACCTGTTGTTTGGCCTAAACTATTTGAAGGGGGTTGTTGTGATGAAGAGTGTGCTTGTGTATGATATTGAGGATAATGGAACTGTATCGCTGAATTCGATTTAGAAGGTAAATTTGTATTTGGTTGTAAAGTTAATGGCGTACTCATTTGTGGAATTGACATTACTGACGGAATGGAAGATAACATTGGTGGCTGGATTGCAGAAATAGGAGGTTGTGTTGATGTTGAGCTTTGAGGAATTGAAGATTGAAGACCATTACTATTATTTTCTTTTGTGAAGGAATCATTGATCATTCTATATGAGGAAACTTCTAAAATAATAGTTACATCTTTTGTGGATTTTGTTAAAATTGCGAAAAAATGTCTAACTTCATTTAAAATTGTTGATTCATTCATGATCGATTTGGTGGAGCCCAGAATGGTAATAATTGATTTTAAAAATGAATTGATTTCATCATAAAATTTCTTCTTTTCTTGAATTGTGAAATTTCTAAAACTTTGATTAACTAACTTTGATTTGATTTTTTTATTTAATTCCATTGATGTAAGACAAGTATTTGTTAAATCTTTAATTTTGGAAATAATTTGTGGCGGAATCTGATGCTCTTGATCATTATTATTCAGGTCTGATTCATTATCTAAATTGATTTGTTTAGCATTAGCAATAGCACTTTTAGCAATCGCATCATTCAATTCGGAATAAACTTGTGATGAAACACTTAACAGGTTTCTTAAGGATTCATATAATTTTTCATCAACCTCATTATATTCATTCAGTTGTTGTTGAGCAATCGATATATTGATATTGTTTTCTGGAATTCTCAATGGAGGTAGTTTTTTGAACTTGGGAACTGAACTTGTTAAATTTGATGGTGAAGTTTCTGTTCTTTGAACTTGATTTGGTGATAAAATCTTGAACGCATTTAATAGCTCAGTATATGATAAAAATAATGAGAGGAAAAACGATCTAATCAAAGGCAAATCTTCATTGGACGTTAAACTCATTGAAAAATTCTGCTCCAAAAACTCAATAGCTTTTCTAAAATTTGAAACATTTGTGATTAAAGATTTCAAAAGTTCATCAATTGTTGAAGTTTCAGTATTTTTATTAAGTTCAAAGTTTTTCAAGAGTAACTTTAACTCATTAATTGAAACTTGGAAAGTATTTATGAAATTATTCAGCTCTTTTGAAAATTTATCATTCAAAGCTTGATACAAAATTTTATCTAATATTGATTTAAACTCATTTATTGAAATCAACGTTTTTTTTGAAATATCAATAATTTTGAAATTCAAAATTGATGGTATTATTGGAGAATTGACTTCCGGTAAAGTTGAGAGTTTCTTCAAATTGTTTTCATCAGCATTATTTATTATCTGGTTCGACATATCGGTGTTGATTTTCAATTCAGGTGAATTCACCATTGACGTTGTAGTTAATGATCTATTTCTTGGAGCTGATGGTGCATTATCAACATTTTTAGTTATTGGTACTTGCTCAATGTTTTCTTTTATTACTTCGTTTGATAATTCTTGATTTGGTCTTTTTATGATGAAGCCCATTCTTTTAGCAGCTTTTGAACTCACATAACTCTCTGAAGTGGATCTGGAACGTTCTAGTTGTTTTGGAACCATCTTCAAATCATCGTCAGTTTCATAAATCGTATTATTAGACTCCTCAAATTGGGGTTCTGTTAACAAAAAAGTTTTCAATAACTTTATTGATTCTTCATTTGTTTCCAGTTTATGTAAATCTTTTAACAAATCAACATGTTTTGGAATCAAAGGATTTTCATCAAGTTCTAGAAACTTTAAATTCTTCAAATTAATCAAAACTTTTGGTATTTTATTAAGTTTATTCCCCTTTAATGATAGAATCTTCAAATTTTTCTTCAAATAGCCAAAATCAAAATCATCCCTAATATCAGAGATATCATTATAACTTATATCAAGAATCTCCAAACTTGATAAATATGACAAAATTCTCGGGAAAGTATCGAATTTATTTTTATGAATATCTAAATATTTCAAATTTTGTAAATTTGAGAAGTTCGAAGGTAGATTATATAGTAAGTTTTTTTGTAATGATAATTTTTCGATAGAATCCTGCATAAGATCAATAGATTCCTGAGGCAAGCTTTCAATCTGTAAATTGGTCAACTTTAAAGTATGTCTGTCCTCATTTTGAGGATCTAGGCTTGAACTGTTGTTTAAACTTGATGTGATTAGTTGGATCAATTTTGATTGATTTGAGGTATCTTCTGTCATTTTAAAGACTCTGCAAAAGTTTTTTCTGAATTAACGAGTACTAAATAACGTTAAACTATGTGAGACGATGGATAACTGATGAAATGCACAGACTTTACCGAACCAAAAATAGAGATCAGTATGTATCAACTTATAACAAAGATATTATTTATCTTTTTCTTACAGAAGTTTTTACGTAATAAACAGTCACGTGAAAATGCCTTTGATCAACAGTTTCTATCAATCGATGAGTTAGCTGACAAAGTGAAACTGTTAGACACAGTTCTAGAGTGATGGAATGATTCTACGTATGAGCTTTATATAAAGTTAAAACAATTCATCCATTCAAAAAGTTGTAATTCTCACAAAAAATTCTTGTCAAGATCAACTGTTCAGATTAGCTTTCAAATCAAGAACATTTATTAACCAGCCCACCCATATTTACACTCTTATTAATAATACGAGGTAATTCTTCATTAAAACTCTATATTTCCCACTTTATATCACAACATATACCTTTCTTTTTCATCAACAATATTGATAACCCGACGAAACCCCATAGTTATTCACATAATTCAACTCTAACTGTTGGAACTTTTCTGAGTTTTTGTGATAATATAAACCAACTATATCACCTGTTACTTGGTTGAAGCATATATAGTAAAATCCTGCAAACGAGGCACCTTCAATATTATCAACTTTAGCATCAGGTATTAAAAATTTTTCCTTCCATCTCATATAAACGTATTTCTTAGACAGATAGTCGCTATGTGTATAATCATTGGAGAGAATTAATTTTCTAAAAGACTGTGGAGAGGTTGATTCAGTCTCAGTGTTTTTCCAAAATGGAAATTTTGACCAATGTTGCAAGTCAATGTCATCATTGGTATTGAATATATTATCACTCTTTAGATCTGATATTCTTCTGGAAGTTATGAATGGATAGAATTCAGAAATTATCTCAGCATCAAAATATGTGATTATTTCAGGGTATGATTCTGTAAGTCCTTTAATTTTCAAAAATCCATTAAGATACGCCTTTGACAGGTCGACATATTTAAATTCTATTGAGACTTCATAAGTAGATCGACCAGATTGTTGTGATCCAAGAAACTTAGAACCAGGTTTCAGTATTGAGGTTGTCAAAGGATATGATGATTTGTTATTGAAAAGGTTAAGTGTGTTAGAGTTGTATCTCGATTCGTGGTTGAGAATTGTAGTATTTGGCTTGGGCAGCTGGCACGAGTTGACTGGGGTGATTGATGAATATGAAGTACTTGAAGCTGGATCAGAACTGATACTGGTAATTGGTAACTCAGTTTCGTTATAATTGTTTTTAAGTTTTGGGGTGTTTGAAGTGATACTAAAATTGACAGGCATTTTTGGTTCTTTATCTGCAAAATAATTTCGAATGTCGATTATTCTGAAAATGAGGCTGAGATTTTATTGGTTTAGAATCAGTTCGAAGACTTTTAGAACCTGTTTTGAATCTTTTAGCTGTTATATAAATTATGGAAAATAGAAAGGAAAAAAAAAATACTTAAAAAGTAAACGTTAACGATTTATCTTTTCTTTTTTTTTTTGACACAATGAATAATTAATAATTAAGTAAAAATATATATTTTATTAACATGTACAGGTAATAATCACAATGTACAATCACACGTCATGAGAAACTAATTCCTCCCATAGTTAAGCCAATAGTTTCTCTGTCGAGAAAAACGACTTTTTAAATATATTATTAATTATATATTATAAATATTACAATTCATATCTAAAATTTTGTTATTATCGCTCTCATTTTGCGTAAGCCTACATATCTAAGACTACCATCGTAGGCTTGAAAACATTCTCTATCTAATCCGGAGAGTTACTAAGTGAATATATAGCTTGAACTACTCATTAATTAAACTCTGATTTTATCAATTTTACTAACAAAATTCTCTCTAGATCGCGAAAAAAATGAGATATAAAAAATTAATTAAGCGTATGTGTCACTATAAAAATGAAAATATGTTGATCCTAGCTCCTTAATTAATACATAAACCTATCCTCTTTTTGTACCTATCATGTAAAAGCTATTGGTGAAGCACCGCCGGTTTTTGAAATTTTTCCAATATTTTCAATCTGTTTTTTTTCAATTTTTAAAAATAGAAATATATGTCGCTTTCTATAATTTACCGACATAATTATAATTAATTAAATTATTATTATAATGATCATGATGATGCGCGCCTAATATAATTATATGATCATGATCATGTCGATCATCATGATATATATCGATCATAATATATATAGATCATGATGATGATGAAAATTTTGAAGATATCTTCACATATTTTAGCGTGCCTATCTGAAGACATTGGTAAGTAGCCAACAAAAACTTCTGCCTATTTGACGATGTCTGTATTTAGGGATATAAACCTTGCCTATTCAGCAATAGTTCGCTCTCAACATAATTACAGACTATATAGGTACATAACGGAGAAAATACTTAAACACGATTTTGTGGCAGCTTTATACCAGCTGTTTGTTATGATTTACCGATGATCAAAGCTTATCTAAAGCATATTTTATGGATATTTTTATAAAGCTACTACGTATAGGCAGGAAAATCGGGTTATTTAGAAAGGGTTCGAGGCAGAGCTCCAGGATAGCTTGTTCGAAAGAAAATACAAATATGGATATTATCAATCCATTGAAGTCTCCTGTTTGATTCAAATAGTGAAGACTCCTATTGCCTATATTTTGAATGTATTTACCATATTATTCATTCAAGTTGAGCTATAGAAAATTATAATTTTAGAGATATAAACTAGATAATCTTCTAATTGAATCCTAAAAAAAACTGAGAAAATACAAACATAAGAACATAAATCGAAGAGTATTTCACACTAAAAGAAGCTGTTAAAATACTTGTAACGCTTCATATAGAGACCTAATCACTTTAGTAACCTTCTAATGTAAATACGAGACGATTTCACTACGAATTGACTATATAATCTGTAATTACATTTTGACCTCGAAATAGCGTAAGACAGATGTAACCTTGGAAAGTGTTCAAATCAATCTTAGTCAACAATCTTTCTCATCGAAATTCAAACTTTTAAAAAAATAAAGAACTGATGAAAGAAGACGATTTAGTGACACTGATGTCAATGTTAGTATCACCCTTATTTCATTTAGATTTCAAAAAACTATTATCATTTCCAGCTCTCACATTGTTTGAAATAACAACCAACCAAAATGCCCTATAGATCAATCTTGAAGGCAAGCAAGTGGATGATGATTAATAAGGAAACATCTTGTAAGGAATTATCACCTAAATTTTTGAATTATTTGATGAATTAATACTAACATTTTTGCACAGTTTTTATTTTAAGATTTTTTAACTTTTTTGATTGCTTGGAGTATACTATATTAAAAACTAATCAATTGATGAAGAATGATTCATATATGTATGTTCGTATACTGTTGTATAGAAATATAGTAATACAAATCACTTATTCTTAACATTTTTGTATATAGTTTTGTGACCACAACATATAAAGAATTGAAATGATTAAAGAATGTAGTATCCTGTACAAAGTCGCACATAACTTACATAAGATCATGTGAAGTGGAGTTATGAGCCTAAAGAATGAGTCGATTTATCAAGCTTGACATGGGATTTCTAACGTCAACGTCCAACGTCACTATTCCATATGGAATCCATATTCCAGAAGAATCTGAAGCCTTGCGGCCGAAAGAAGTAACGAGTTTTCTGCTAGAATTACAATTTACGAACATTTCTAGAGTTACTAGCGAACATTCTAGAATCTGTACTGAAACTTGATATACTAGCTAGCGAACATTCTAGGATCCACTAAATATTCGAATAAACTCAGTTGCATTTGCGAAGTTTTTGCCTTATAACAAAATTAAATAAAACAAGGTCTGGATAAATTGAAGTAACATTTTACTGTTAATTAAAAGCACTTCAAAAAGTCTGTTATCAGACAGCTATTTATATAGGATGAAGATTAAAATCATTTCAGAAATGTGGAGCGTAAATTGTGTATTTCCAATAGTACTAATTATAATCCGATCTCCAGGATATACAATCATATATGTATCGACTAACTCTTGAAATAATGGCGCGGCGTACCATATATATCAGCTGGTCAAACTGATGATCATTATACAAAACCAATATTGATTGATTTCCTGTGACTACAGCCGCTCTCATCTACATCCTAGAGTCACTTAAGACCTGAAATAATAGAATAATATATAAAATACTAGCCTTGGTTTACAGCCTGAATATAAGAGACCACGACTTACACATTTTTTGAATTGTTGTGTTGTATATATGCAGGTGAACAATTTTGGGATCTGATATATAAGTATGTGCTTTACAGTTTACACACATGTAATATAGAGATTTAAACTTTGAGTGGAAAAAGTATTGGTTCCAGAATCCAACTTCGCATGTGTTATAGTTCAAGATTTGATTGACATCTAGATTCTATAATATGATTCAGTCACAGCCTACAGGTGTTGATCAAAGATTCAATATATGCCGGATCTATATAGGGATTCCGTGAATTGTGCCATATGGTATAATTACAGTAGTGACGTACCATCAGTCCTGACCAGCGGCGATCTGCATCGATACATGCACATGATCTTTAGTTTTAAATATATAATTCGATAAATAATTGTGTATGAAATTTGAATTATAGTTTAATAATAGATGGATCATGTATATGATATTTATAGGTGCTAGGCGACCAGTCACCATGTCACCATGTTCCATCCAGAAGGCGTCAAACACGGAAAAATGAATTCGATAAATGCAATCTTTCTACGTTGCCTGGGACCTGCCCCTGTGGCCGAAAGAGTTGCCAGATATTCATTTAACTGTACATTTAAAGATTATATACTAGCTAGCTAGCTCTAGTAAGGATCTTTCAATATCACTATAGAACAGGTCAGACACAAAATTCGGGGGAACTTATTAGTTATGGCCTTTTAAATTGAAAACTCTCTAGTAGCTTTGTTTTCAAGCATCCGGGGTTCTAGGAACCTTCTATTGAATTAATGGGATCTGTATACTACTATATACATAGTCATATATGGACTTTAAATTTTGAGTCCATTCTTTATTCTATAATTCCTACTATATATCCCTTGTAGTATGTGATATGTAGTTTATATCAAGTTACAATATAATGATTTGAATATAGCTCATATTCTTATATAACATCTCCATATATTCATGTATGTCGTTTTTTGATAATTACAGTTTTTGCTTGCAGAATATTGCAGACTTCAATAATTAAGTGGACCTAGGAAAACCAATCGACCAGATAGAAAGGAAGAAAAACATTAAATCAGCTATAGGCTCTCTGGCTATATCGTGATATGAGCTGCTACATGATATAGTGTGTGTGGATATTGGGAAATTGCAAAGTTTATCATCTAAAACATTCTCATTTACTTACTCTGATCTAATTTGGGAATCTCCGAAACTCCATGTAACTAATTTGATCGGTAATCGCCATTTTAGTCTATTGCCTATATTCAATTTTAGATTCGTACTACCCCTAGACTCTAGGCTCTAGCTGCCCAAACGTTAATCATCATATATAAATAATCGAATGATGAACCATGCTCGAATCTCAATCTGGTGCGGCCATTATGTATTTAGAGTTGAAAATTAAGGGTGCACAGTGCACATTGCACATTGCATGCATTCGGCAAAATCATGATATCAGAACTTAATTAGAAGTGATAGAACGTTAAGCGTCCTAATAATTCATATATCTTCGATAGCTGCTTCAAACATCTTTAAATTGTTTAAATCATAAGTTGAAAGTTATCTCAAATAATACGAGAGGTTCGTTATCATTAAATAACTTAAGGATAAGTTTGCAAGGTGGAGCCGACTTGTTGTGGCCGGAGAAGTCCCTCAAAGATAATTTGTTATCTGAAAATTGAAATCAATTCTCAAATTAAATAGCCTCCGCAAGAAGATGTATGAGAATGCAACTCAAGCAAAACACAATTATTAGGTACGTTATTAAAGATTTTGAAGTTTATATATGAACATTAATATAGAGAGGGTACATATAAACATATGCACATTTAAATAACAATATATAAATGAATAAGAATCCACCATTCTCATACCTGATTCTAGTGATAAAGAGATCTTTACAAATATTTTAACAATGAAACCTTTGGATTTGAAGATGCTTAGCTCATTTCTGTATCTTTTTTGGTTTACTTCCATCGCAGAAGCTCAATTAAATATTGAAGATTGTGCTGTTGTTGGTAATCCAACATCGAGTGGTTTCAAGGCGACCTTTTATGAACACCCTCTAGTACCATTTGGTGATTATATTGAATATAGTTACCTCTTAACTGCCTACAAATCAAGAAACATCACAAATGTTGCAACTGGTGTTATTAATCCCACCATCCATTTGAATCTTCCTGGTTCAACTGTTGTTAATGGAAACATTTATGGTGCAAATGTGACTGTCACAAATTACATTGTTGAGCTGATTGGTTATTTCAGAGCACCGGAAACAGGAAAATATCAGTTTACTTCATTGGCAGATGATATGATATCTGTTTTTATTGGGGGTTCTGCGTTCGAATGTTGTGATAGTGATTCAATTAATGAAGAGACTACGGAACCTTACATCTCAACCAGGTATACCGAAGTGGTTGGTTCTGATATTGAAATGGTGGAAGGTCATTATTATCCAATAAGAGCCGTCCAAATGAACTGGAATGGTAATGATAGACTTCAGCTCTCAGTTAAAATTCCATCAGGGCAAATCTACAGTACTGATTGGTCGAGTTTGATTTACCAATTTTTTGACACTGATGAGGGTGGTGAATGTTTACCATCAACAACACAACAATGGACTGGAAATTTTACAACTACTACAACTGCTACTAATTCTGATGGTGAAACCATTGTTGTCGTGGAAACTCCATGGTCCGGTTTAACCCAGACTACTACTGAACAATGGACTGGTGATTTCACTTCTACTTACACAACTACCGACTCAACTGGTGGTTACATCGTGATCGTTGACACTCCATACCCAACCACTACTGAACCATGGACCGGTGAATTCACTTCTACCTACACAACTACCGATTCAACTGGTGGCTACATCGTGATCGTTGACACTCCATACCCAACCACTACTGAACCATGGACCGGTGAATTCACTTCTACCTACACAACTACCGATTCAACTGGTGG